>WNWK01014133.1:0-52620 GCA_009830355.1 Cherax destructor | reverse complement strand
GGCGAGGAGGAGGAAAAGGAAGAGAAGGAGGGCCCCTAAAAGAGATTAAGGAAATTTGTTCTTTGGACTAAGGTGCAGACATTTGTTGAAAAACACCCCCCGCCAAGCTGAAACAAGCCATATCTAAAACATGTTTAGTGAAAAACCCTTTTCCCCCTTTTTGGGGACATGTTAAAGGGCGCCAGAAACAGAGCACTCTGGACATTTATTTTTCTAGACAAGGTTCTAGTGACTCTCAAGCTGGTTTAGTGGCATTAAAAAAAAAGGGGAAGTGACCCCAGAGAGGGACTTGTCATTGAAGCCCTTTTTGGGGGGGGATTCATTCCAACTAGTAACCCCCCCCTATTTCCTCCTCCCCATCTTCAAGAAGCCAGCATTAGTCTTCAATAAAGGTATGAAAAAATTGATTTAATTGTTAAAAAAATTATTTATTGGTGAACATTTTTGTGGGGAACGGATTAATTGCATTTACTTAATTTAAAAGGGAATTTTAAATTTGGGGTTAAAAAAGGCCCTTTTTTCGGTTAAAGGCCTAGCCCCGGGGAATGGATTACGGCTGCAACCGAGGTCCACTGTACAGTAGGGCCCCACCTTTGGCAGGTTAGGTTCCAGGCTAGGCCTTAAAGGGGGCATCGCCGAAAAGCAGAACTCCATTTTTTCCTTTTTAAATGCATATTGCCGGACAACAAGCTTACACTAACTTATATTAAGTTAGCAATAGCATAGGCATTAAAAAACACAATAAAAAGTAAGATACCCGAGTACACTTATTACTTACCTTAAAGTATTAACATTGATGTGTGAGAGGTGAGTGGAGGGTATTGTCTAAAACAAGTAACACATTAAAAGGAATTTTTTTTTCCCCTTAAAAGTAAGTCTCAACTGTAGGCTTAAAATAGTCTGTAACCCAAAAATTTTAAAAAAGATCAGAGTCATCCAAGCTTTAATTTGGGTTTTTTATAATAAAGGGGGAGGCACCTTTTGCATAGTTCTTTAGGGCCCTAGGATTCTCTGAGTGATAAATTATCATAGGTTTTAACTTTTCCCCCCAGTTGACATTTTGGGGTTTTTCCCCGGGTTATCTACAATATGCGGCTATATATAACTGTATTTGATGGCTATATCAGTGAAAAACATATACCTTGTTAGTAAGTTTATTCAGGTATACACAAATACAGTTACATGGTTATCATACATGGCAAAAAATTTGGGGTACCTAGGATAACCCAAAAGTCATTTTCCCCGAGTTCAATCATTTCTAACTTGGCATTAAAGAAAAAATTTACGCCCCCTTTTTATCACAACAATTTGACGCCATAGTCAAGGGGGAGCCAACTAGTTGAAAGAGTAAACGAGAAGAACGAGATCGGAGTTCAGAAAAGGGAAAAAAAACAAACTGAACAGGTAGGGGGGGATCCTGGTGGGGCGAAATGAATCCCGATTAATACGTGTCCTTTTTTTAGTTCATTCACATATTTTGGGTGAGTTTGTAAAATTTTTTACCTCAAAATAATAATAATAACCTCACAAATAATAATAATTACCTCACAATACAAATCCCTTTCATTGTGTACAAGTCATACAAAATAAACAAACAGCATCACTCCCATTCTCATGCAACACTTTTATTTTCAGAGGTAATATAGTATTATTATTATTATCATAAAAAAAAAAGGAAAACCCCCACAAGGGTGGGGGAAAAATATATATAGAGGAAGGCATATGAAAGGAAAATTTTTTTACAGTTATCCCTCAATGTTTGACTAAAAGAAAAAATAAAATTTTCCGACATTTACAAAAATTTTTAAAATGGTAAATCTCATATTTGTCAATTTTTTCCCGGGGTGTAGTATCATGTTTATATGCTATGTAATGTGTTTTTTAAATAATTTTGGGGAAAAATCATAGATGAATTAATGAAAAAAATTATTAACGTAAATAAGAATTTTTTAAGTGCCCAAGTAATTATTATTAGATTTTGTAATGTTTTCCCACCGCCCGGCAAATTAAAAAAAACAGCGGGGTTTTTCTTTGTAACGTGTTTCTTATAAATTTTTGGGGAAAAATCATAGATGAATTAATGAAAATTCCTTTTTTTAACGAAAAAAACATTTAATGGCCCAAAAAAATTTTTTTTAGTATTACGTAATGTTTTCCCCCCCCCCAGTAAAACCCCCCAAAAATATAAACAGCTGTTTATATCTTTAATTTTTTAAAATTCGAAGAAAATATCATAGAGGATTAATGAAAATGTCTATATTAAAAAAAATTGGACATTTAATTTTTCCCAAGAGTGATTATTACATAATAGAGAGTTAAATTTTGGAAAAAATAAAAAAACGGGGGGAAGCCGATCTGAAAAACCCCCTGTATACAAAGTTTTGGTCATAATTTGAACTCGCTGAAGAACGGGGCCGAAAAGGGAATCCCGAAAAAAAGGGGCCCCACATTCTTTTAATCCACCTTTCCCCCCAATTTTCCACAATTCTCCCCGCATAATATTTTACACCCCAGTCCTTAGACGGGGGGCTCCCCCCTCCAGCCCCTCCTCGCCCCTTTTACAACCCATGCCTTACACCCATAAGTTTGGCCCCAATCCGGCCTTCCCTTTTTGCCCCCCGGGGAAAACGTTCTTTTTTCTCCCCTACCCCCCAAGCACCATTCCCCCCTTTTTTCCCTTTCAATTCCTGTGGTTAACCTCATCCTTCATAAACCCATCCGCTGACAAGTCAACTCCCAAATATCTGAAAACATTTACTTCTTCCATACTCCCTTCCTCAATGTGATATCCTATTTTTCTTTATCTAAATTGTTTGATACCCTCATCACCTTACTTTATCTATGTTCACTTTAAACTTTCTACCTTACACACCATCCCAAACTCTCCACTAACCTTTGCAACTTTTCTTAGAATCCCCAAAAGACAGTATAATCAGCAAAAAGTAAATGTGTCAACTCCATTTTGTATTTCATTACCCATAATTTAATCCCACTTCTCTCCCCAACACCCTAGCATTTACTTCTTTTACATCCCCATCTATAAATATGTTAAACAACATAGTGACATTACACGTCCTGTCTAAGACCTAATTTCACTGGAAAATAATCCCCCTCTCCTATACACCCTAACCTGAGCCTCAATATCCTCATAAAAACTCTTTACAGCATTCAGTAACTTACTACCTATTCCATACACTTGCAACATCTGCCACATTGCTCCCTTTATCCACTCTATCATTTGCAATGAAAACTTCCCTACCTTTATCTAAATATGTGTGCTCTGCGGGCTCCATTGTTTTTGTGGATTATTACAGTTTCTTTTACATGCTAGAAACTTTAACCCTTTGGGGTCGACAGGCATTCTTGAAACACGTTCTCAGGGTCGAACATCTGAAAAAAAAAAATTCTTATGAAATGACAAGAGAATTTTTTCCGATCATAACGAGACCAAAAGTATGAAATTTTACTGAAAACTTAGAATTATGCTCTAAAGTTATCGGTCTTGAAGATGTTTACGCATCTGCGATTTCACCCACTTTGAGCCCTATTTTTGGCCAATTCCATGTTCCAGGCCTAAAATCAGAGCTACTTCGCTAGAACTTCATTTCTTCTATCGATGAGTACAAGAAACCGCCTATTTACCAATTTCAACTACTCAAAATAGTGGTCAGAAAATGGCAATTTGGCCAATTTCACAAAAATTTCAAACGATGCCAATTTCAAAACAGGGTCCAGAATAAACAAGGCAGGCATTCCTGGCACTAAAATAACATCTTCTCTGTTCATTAGTCACGTCTCCAGGCCCCTCTTCATTACTTTTTCCTTTCCGTTTTGAATTTTTATTCTCACAAAAAATAGATTTACTGTTATGTATACAACTGCATCATTGTAAAAATGGTATAAATAATATCAGCCCACTTGTGCAAGAATATTAGACTCGCCAGTTGATGTGTATTGGACACATGGTGTGATTTGTTTACTCTTGAACATCGGGCTAAAATCGAACATTTTCGCTACTTTGAGCTCAATTTCAAGGTACTTGTCTTTGTCAAACCAATCAAAATCATCTCTTCTGTAATATATCTTCCATTCTATCAAATGAGACCAACAAAATGAGAATATATCAATAATACCATACGAAAATAGACTGCAAAGTTGTGTTTTAAACGAAAAAAAGTCGGAGTTTTTTTTTCTCATTATGCAGTGTGCTGCGGGTTTTTTTTATACTGCGCACGCTGACCACACAGACCAATTTTTCATATGTAGGCCTACCAGCCATCCCCCCGTTAATTTGAGGCCGCTAGAATTTACGCGTACTAGTACGGCACCGACCCCTATTTCGTAAAACGTACTAGTACGGCACCGACCCCAAAAGGGTTAAACTGTACCAGTGAACTTATAAAGTACATCCTCCAGCCTTGGAACTAATCTAGCAAATAATAGTACACATGAGCCAAAAAAGAACAAAAATGTGCAATAACATAGCAGAGCCATACTACAGAGGGGAACTATAGACCTAGGGTGCCTTGTGCAAAAAAAAATAACTTAGAACAAATCAGCGAGATGAAAGAAAGTCTCCCTGATAATAGTGTCATACATAGTAGAATAGTGTACAGTGGTCCCCGAGTAACGAACACCCCGGAAATCGTAAATTATGTAAGTATAATATTGTAGTGCTTGGAAGTGTATTTTTTGGAGGCCTGAAATAGACTAACCTACGTGACATTATTCCTTAACCCTTTGACTGTCGGAGACCCCTTTCTGAAACTGTCATTCTATGTCAGGAAATATTCGAAAAAAAAAAAAAAAATTCTTACCAAAATGTTAGGATTATTTTGCTGATTGTTTTAAGCCTATAAACAATTTTTTGCGATCAGTACTTACCGAGATATGGAGGCGTAAAGTTGGCAGAAAACGAGCCGCGTATGGCAACAGCAGCGAATTCCGTTGACTCGGTAAACTTCTGTTTACTTCCATTCGTAGATTTCTTGTTTTTTTCACTATTTTCTTTTTTTATGTAACTTATGTGGCCTGTGAGACCACAGTAAGGTGCAATGTATATATATACACTCGTTGTTTGCAACACAATAATTGCACAAACATTAGTATGTTTATATTGTTTACAAAACTTGTTTACACAAACAAACAACAAAAAATGTTCATTACTATTGTTCTATAATATATATCCAAATATACAGTCACTGGACACTTTCCTAGAACTCCTGCAGCTTGTGCAATTCTTTGAAACATGGGTACAGTAGACTGTCATTTAGCACGAGATTATGTTACACGTTACGGGTATTGCACGATTGAAGAATTGCAGTACATTATTATCTAACACGACGTAAAAATGATATTACACGGTTCACGGGAGTGGAAAAATTTTTAAACGCACGGTAACCCGCGGTGGGTTAAACCATTGAGTCAGTGGGGGTCCTACTGAGGGTGGCAATGAGCCACATCAAGTGCTTAATGCTGACGAGAGAAGTGTTTTCTGGAAGAAAATGCCAACACGAACTTATATCAGTCAGCAAGAGAAAAGTGCACCAGGCTTCAAGACAGCAAAGGATCGCTTCACCTTGCTCCTTTTCGGTAATGCATCAGGTGATTTCAAGTGTAAGCCCAATCCTCGTGCTTAGAGGAAAAGGGAATTTATTTTTCCTTCCCGCAAACTAAGTTTATTCAGATACACGGGGCCAGGAGCTGAATCTCGACCCCTGCAACCACAATTAGGTAAGTACAGTTACATTGATTATCATACATAGCAGCATACAGTGGACCCCCGAGTTTCGTAAGGTTCTTATTTCGTAAAAATCGTGTTTCGTAAGCTTTTTTCGATTTCGAGAATCGTAAACTGGCTCGTGTTTCGTAACGTATTAGACCTGTCCGCCTGCTCCGCTCCTGCGCAGAACGCCCCCAGTGAAGCAGTGTTTACTATTGAGAGAACATTACCCAGTGCGCTTTCAAACATTCAATACATTTGGTGTCTTTTTTGGTGGTTTAGTGATTGTCACTGTGAAATAAGTCACCATGGGTCCAAAGAAGCTTCACAAGTCGATAAAGGCTATAGCACCAGCCAGTGATAAAGTGTAGCAATGGAAATAAGTCACTCTGTCTGACTTTTTTGGGTTATGCTAGGCTTTCTACACATATGCTGCTATGTATGATAATCTATGTATAACTGGATTTGTGTATACCTGAATAAACTTACTTACTTAAGTAAGTTAAGCAATTAATCGATAGAAAATGATGACTCAAAACTTAACTTCTACAATGTTTGAGATTATAGGGACACTGACAAGAACGCAGTACTGTGCCACCATCTCCTCCAAGTGTAAGTGTAAGTATTTTTATTTATATAAGTGTGAATATTTCTTATTTATAAATTAAAGTGTAAATATTTCTTATTTATAAATTAAAGTGTAAATGTTTCTTATTTATAAATTATGAACATTGTTTGTGTGATAGTGGTGGTTGCTTTCTGCTGAAACCGACTACCACCACGGCTTATGGTCAGTGGCCCTATAACCAACAACACCACAAAACACTCCACCAGTTCTTAGATTCGTACTGACATGTTTTACTCATTCTAGAGTTTATATCATGTTTCTATGTTATTAAAATTATTCATTATGTCATATTAGATGAATTGTGCTAGATAAATAAGCCGCAGAGTTCATATTAGTGTAATATTGAAGGGCTATCTTGTCCTGCCTCCAAACAAACTCTCCTGCCTCTCTCATACGCTAACAAGAGTCTTCAGTAAAGGTAAAACTGATTCAAATGTTCCTTTATCCATTTCTCATTGTTTTCTGTATGTAAAACTATAGTATTTATTCTTTAAAAAAATGAATTTTTGGAGAATTTTTTTTGGTGGAAACAGATTAATTGTATTTACATTATTTCTTATGGGAAATAAGGGTTCGAATTTCGTAATTTTCGTGTTAAGTAAAAGCTCCTGAAACGGATTAATTACGATACTGGGTTCATGTAGTGTGGAGAACCTAGGATAACCCAAAAAGTCAGACAAAGGAAATAAGTCACTTGACTTTTGGGTTATCCTAGGTTCTCTACACATATGCTGCTATGTATGATAAACTTCATAACTGTATCTGTGTATACCTGAATAAACTTACTTACAGTTTGCGGGAAGGAAAAACAAATAACAATTCACACAAGCAGCCTTGTTGTTGTTCAGCGGACACCACCGGCCTTCCCCAGCCATCCTGGACCCCACCATCCCAGCATTCGTACGTATTTCATACGCATCAAAAAAAAGTCCTCTGCTACAAGCTAGCTGTGTTTGTGAAGAATGTATCTGCCAAGCAATCAAAGTGTTGCTCAAAGTGGTAAGAAAAGGTATAAGCATTTAAGTCTTAGAATTAACGAAGAAAAAGATATTAGACAAGACATAACCTGTGGCTGTAATGAAGTGTTATTTTGTACACATAAAAAGAGGTAAACATAAGTTTGTGTGACTGACTGACTTACTGACTTGACTGACTGAATGACTTGACTGACTGAATGACTTGACTGACTTACTGACTGAATGACTTGACTGACTTACTGACTGAATGACTTGACTGACTTACTGACTGAATGACTTGACTGACTTACTTACTGACTGACTGAATGACTTGACTGACTTACTGACTGAATGACTTGACTGACTTACTGACTGAATGACTTGACTGACTTACTGAATGACTTAAAGTTAGACACTCTGTACAACCATCGACTTCAGTTCCAGAACCTCTACCATCCACCTCAGCCCAGTAGGGTCACAGCATAACTCTCCACTCTCTTCACAATCATCCACAAACAGAAATACTATTATTTCTGTTTCATTTGTAGTCTTAAGCAGTAAAAACAACATAATACATCACGATAATGAACTACAATTACATATTCACTTTTATTTTTGTAAGATCTGTTGGTCTAAAAAAAATTTGTTTGGCTTTTCGGGGACTCCCAGGAACGTAACCCTATTTTTCCCATAAGTTCTTTTAATTATATAACACCAAATTATCTAACACGACATTTTCAGGAACGTAACTATCGTGCTAAATGACGATCTATTGTATATCTCTGTCGATATCTCTGTCGATATCTATCTGTCCTGTATCTATCTGTCCTGTATCTATCTGTCCTGTATCTATCTGTCCTGTATCTATCTGTCCTGTATCTATCTGTCCTGTATCTATCTGTCCTGTATCTATCTGTCCTGTATCTATCTGTCCTGTATCTATCTGTCCTGTATCTATCTGTCCTGTATCTATCTGTCCTGTATCTATCTGTCCTGTATCTATCTGTCCTGTATCTATCTGTCCTGTATCTATCTGTCCTGTATCTATCTGTCCTGTATCTATCTGTCCTGTATCTATCTGTCCTGTATCTATCTGTCCTGTATCTATCTGTCCTGTATCTATCTGTCCTGTATCTATCTGTCCTGTATCTATCTGTCCTGTATCTATCTGTCCTGTATCTATCTGTCCTGTATCTATCTGTCCTGTATCTATCTGTCCTGTATCTATCTGTCCTGTATCTATCTGTCCTGTATCTATCTGTCCTGTATCTATCTGTCCTGTATCTATCTGTCCTGTATCTATCTGTCCTGTATCTATCTGTCCTGTATCTATCTGTCCTGTATCTATCTGTCCTGTATCTATCTGTCCTGTATCTATCTGTCCTGTATCTATCTGTCCTGTATCTATCTGTCCTGTATCTATCTGTCCTGTATCTATCTGTCCTGTATCTATCTGTCCTGTATCTATCTGTCCTGTATCTATCTGTCCTGTATCTATCTGTCCTGTATCTATCTGTCCTGTATCTATCTGTCCTGTATCTATCTGTCCTGTATCTATCTGTCCTGTATCTATCTGTCCTGTATCTATCTGTCCTGTATCTATCTGTCCTGTATCTATCTGTCCTGTATCTATCTGTCCTGTATCTATCTGTCCTGTATCTATCTGTCCTGTATCTATCTGTCCTGTATCTATCTGTCCTGTATCTATCTGTCCTGTATCTATCTGTCCGTATCTATCTGTCCGTATCTATCTGTCCGTATCTATCTGTCCGTATCTATCTGTCCGGTATCTATCTGTCCGGTATCTATCTGTCCGTATCTATCTGTGTTATTCCGTGTATCTATCTGTCCGTATCTATCTGTCCGGTATCTATCTGTCCGTATCTATCTGTCCGTATTATCTGTCCGATATCTTCCGTATCTTCTGTCGTATCTATCTGTCCGGTATCTATCTGTCCGGTATCTATCTGTCCGGTATCTATCTGTCCGGTATCTATCTGTCCGGTATCTATCTGTCCGGTATCTATCTGTCCGGTATCTATCTGTCCGGTATCTATCTGTCCGGTATCTATCTGTCCGGTATCTATCTGTCCGGTATCTATCTGTCCGGTATCTATCTGTCCGTATCTATCTGTCCGGTATCTATCTGTCCGTATCTATCTGTCCGTATCTATCTGTCCGGTATCTATCTGTCCGGTATCTATCTGTCCGGTATCTATCTGTCCGGTATCTATCTGTCCGGTATCTATCTGTCCGGTATCTATCTGTCCGGTATCTATCTGTCCGGTATCTATCTGTCCGTATATCTGTCGATCTGTCTGTCGTATCTATCTGTCCGGTATCTATCTGTCGTCCTGTCGTATCTATCTGTCCGTATCTATCTGTCCGGTATCTATCTGTCCGGTATCTATCTGTCCGTATATCTCATCTTCGTCCGTATTATCTTATCTGTCGCGTATCTATCTGTCCGTATCTATCTGTCCGGTATCTATCTGTCCGGTATCTATCTGTCCGGTATCTATCTGTCCGGTTATCTATCATATCTGTCCGTATCTATCTGTCCGGTATCTATCTGTCCGGTATCTATCTGTCCGTATCTATCTGTCCGGTATCTATTCTAATCCGGTATCTATCTGTCCGGTATCTATCTGTCCGGTATCTATCTGTCCGGTATCTATCTGTCCGGTATCTATCTGTCCGGTATCTATCTGTCCGGTATCTCTGTCCTATCATCTGTCCTGTATCTATCTGTCTTTCTATCTATGTCCTATCTATCGTCCTATATCTATCTGTCCTATATCTATCTGTCCTATATCTATCTGTCCTATATCTATCTGTCCTATATCTATCTGTCCTATATCTATCTGTCCTATATCTATCTGTCCTATATCTATCTGTCCTATATCTATCTGTCCTATATCTATCTGTCCTATATCTATCTGTCCTATATCTATCTGTCCTATATCTATCTGTCCTATATCTATCTGTCCTATATCTATCTGTCCTATATCTATCTTGTCCTATATCATCGTTATTTCTGTCCTATATCTATCTGTCCTATATCTATCTGTCCTATATCTATCTGTCCTATATCTATCTGTCCTATATCTATCTGTCCTATATCTATCTGTCCTATATCTATCTGTCCTATATCTATCTGTCCTATATCTATCTGTCCTATATCTATCTGTCCTATATCTATCTGTCCTATATCTATCTGTCCTATATCTCTGTCTATATCTATCTGTCCTATATCTATCTGTCCTATATCTATCTGTCCTATATCTATCTGTCCTATATCTATCTGTCCTATATCTCTGTCTATATCTATCTGTCCTATATCTCTGTCTATATCTATCTGTCCTATATCTCTGTCTATATCTATCTGTCCTATATCTCTGTTTATATCTATCTGTCCTATATCTCTGTCTATATCTATCTGTCCTATATCTCTGTCTATATCTATCTGTCCTATATCTCTGTCTATATCTATCTGTCCTATATCTCTGTCTATATCTATCTGTCCTATATCTCTGTTTATATCTATCTGTCCTATATCTCTGTCTATATATATCTGTCCTATATCTCTGTCTATATATATCTGTCCTATATCTCTGTCTATATATATCTGTCCTATATCTCTGTCTATATCTATCTGTCCTATATCTGTCTATATCTATCTGTCCTATATCTCTGTCTATATCTATCTGTCCTATATCTCTGTTTATATCTATCTGTCCTATATCTCTGTCTATATCTATCTGTCCTATAACTCTGTCTATATCTATCTGTCCTATATCTCTGTCTATATCTATCTGTCCTACATCTTTGTATCTGTCTATATCTCTGTATCTGTCTATATCTCTGTATCTGTCTATATCTCTGTCTATCTATATATATCTGTAATATCTCTCTCTCTCTCACATTTACATTTAAGTACAGTTATTATACATAGTGTAAATTACCTAGGATAACCCAAAAATTCCAGGCAAAGTGCTATACAATGATTGTAGATATAAGACATAATAAGCATGACTGGTAAGTAATACGCACTGTCACTTCTGCATCGTGTATAATACCTGTTGGATTACAAGCCGCACTCAGAGACTGACAAGCAGACGGAAAGACACACACACAGGCAGACGGAAAGACAGATAAGCAGAGCTAGACAGACAGACACAGACAGATAGACAGATGGACAGATAGATAGACAGATAGACAGACGGTGAAAACAAAGCGAGGGTTCCCTGCGCACATTCATTCATCAATGTCATTGGGCTGTCAGTGTTATCTGACACTTGTCATAACACCATTCTTCAAGGAGTTTCATATTATACTCCAGGCACACATAGGCAGGCAAACAAAAGACAGATAAGCAGAGCTAGACAGACAGACACAGACAGATAGACAGATGGACAGATAGATAAAGACAGTGAAAACAAAGCAAGGGTTCCCTGCACACATTCATTCATCAATGTCACTGCCTTATCAGTAGTTATCTGACAATTGTCATAATACCATTCTTCAAGGAGTTTCATATATACTCCAGGATGTCTAAAACATTGCTGGGATCTATAAATACTTCGTATATATTTATAGACAATAGTAAATGACCAAGGCAGGTGAAAATGTTCACCTGTTGGTGTGATTGTGACTACAGTGGTCCCTCGGTTATCTGCATCTCCAAACTCGAACATTTATGTAAGTGTATTTTCATAAGTGCTGTTGCAAGTGTATTTTTGGGGGTCTGAAATAGACTAACCTACGTGACATTATTTCTTAAGGAAGTAAATTCGTCGGTAATGGCACTTGAGCAGCATTCTGGAACGAATTTTCGGAAAACCGAGGGACCACTGTATTTGAGTATTATTTCAGTACCTAATATTAGTGTTAGAACAAAGATTGGCTATGAAATCACAAGAACATAAAAATTACAGTGGACCCCCGAGTAACGAACACCCCGGAAATCGTACAATTATGTAAGTACAGTGGACCCCCCGAGTAACGAACACCCCGGAAATCATACAATTATGTAAGTATAATATTGTAAGTGCTTTTGCAAGTGTATTTTTGGGGGTCTGAAATGGACTAACCTACTTGACATTATTTCTTAAGGGAGTAAATTCGCTCAGTAATGGCAACTGAGCAGGCTTCGGGAATGAATTTTGCGTTACTCGGTGGTCCACTGTATATAAATTAACCCTTTCAGGTTATTGACATACTAGTATGGCTTATGCGCTGGGGTTATTGACGTACGTACTAGTATGCATAAATTCTAGCGCCTTCAAATTAAGCGAAATGGCTGGTAGGCCTAGTGGTGAGAGAATGGGTCTGCGTGGTCAGTGTGCGCAGTACGAAAAAAATCGGGGAGCCAGTGGTGCATTGTGGGAACGCCATGTTAGTACACATTTTTTCACCATGCCTGGCGGTAAGAAACTCCTCACTCCTCGACGAATTGGGACTCTTTTGTTCCCCAGTGACAGTTCTAACACCGCTGAGAGTGTCAGTGGTGATGAGTTTCATGGTTTTGACCATAATACCGGTAATATTGAGGAAAACCCAGACGACCTTCAGCCTTCCACCTCCGGTGCTGTGGCATCTTATTCACACTCAATTGTACCAGAACGAAAGAGGAAACTGTTATTTACTCATATCCCAGACTCTGATGTGAGCAATAGTGATGATAGTGATAGTGAATATGAACTCCAAGCTCTTCAAAACAGTTCCAGTAGCGAGAGTGGTGTGGAATATTCTCCAGTGAAGCGTCAGTACAGTAGACCCTCATTTAGCACGACTTTATGTTGCGCGTTTTGGGTATTACACGATTGAAGAATTGCGGCACATTTTTATCTAACACGACGTAAACCTTATATTACGCGATTCGCTGGAGGGGAAAAATTTTGAGCCCGCGGTCGCCTGCAGTAGGTTAAACCATTGAGTCAGTGGGGGTCCTACTAAGGGTGGCTATGAGCCACAACAAGTGTTTAATGCTGACGAGACAAGTGTTTTCTGGAAGAAAATGCCAACATGAACTTATATCAGTCAGCAAGAGAAAAGTGCACCAGGCTTCAAGACAGCAAAGGATCGCTTCACCTTGCTCCTTTTGGGTAATGCATCAGGTGATTTCAAGTGTAAGCCCATGGATATTTACCGCTGTAAGAATCCTCATGCTTTGAGGAAAAGGGAATTTGTTTTTCCTTCGCACAAACTAAGTTTATTCAGGTATACAGAGATAGTTACATTGATTATCATACATAGCAGCATATGTGTAGAGAACCTAGATAACCCAAAGTGTTATCCTAGAGAACCTAGATAACCCAAAGTGTTATCCTAGAGAACCTAGGATAACCCAAAGTGTTATCCTAGAGAACCTAGGATAACCCAGAGTGTTATCCTAGAGAACCTAGGATAACCCAAAGTGTTATCATATGTAAACCTAGGATAACCCAAAGTGTTATCCTAGAGAACCTAGGATAACCCAAAGTGTTATCCTAGAGAACCTAGGATAACCCAAAGTGTTATCCTAGAGAACCTAGGATAACCCAAAGTGTTATCCTAAAGAACCTAGGATAACCCAAAGTTTGGGTTATCCTAGGTTCTCTACACATATGTATGATAATCTTTGTAACTGTATCTGTGTATACCTGAATAAACTTATAGTTTGCAGGAAGAAAAAGCAACCATTCCCTCAAGCATCCGGTGCTAATGTTGTGGAACAGCTGGGGAGACCACCCGCCTTCCCATGCTACCCCTCCCCCAACAACACCCTACCATCCCAGCATTCGTATTCCTTACGCGTCAAGCCAGCTGTGTTTGTCAAGAATAAGAGTGAATTGTGTTTTGATCTTTAAATTACTATATCTTGTATCTGCCAAGCAATCATGTCACCCAGTAGGCATACAAGTGTTGCTCAAAGTGGCAAGAAAATGTTTAAGCATTTATTAAGTCTTAGAACTAACGAAGAAAAAGATATTAGACAAGACATAACCTGTGGCTGTAATGAAGTGTTACTTTGTACACACAAAAAGATGTAAACATAAGTTTGTGTGACTAACTTACTGAATGACTTGACTGACTGACTTACTGAATGACTTGACTGACTTACTGAATGACTTGACTGACTTACTGAATGACTTGACTGACTGACTTACTGAATGACTTGACTGACTGACTTACTGAATGACTTGACTGACTGACTTACTGAATGACTTGACTGACTGACTTACTGAATGACTTGACTGACTGACTTACTGAATGACTTGACTGACTGACTGACTTACTGAATGACTTGACTGACTGACTTACTGAATGTCTTGACTGACTTACTGAATGACTTGACTGACTTAATGAATGACTTGACTGACTTACTGAATGACTTGACTGACTGACTTACTGAATGACTTGACTATTTGACTTACTGAATGACTTGACTGACTTACTGAATGTCTTGACTGACTTACTGAATGTCTTGACTGACTTACTGAATGTCTTGACTGACTTACTGAATGTCTTGACTGACTTACTGAATGTCTTGACTGACTTACTGAATGTCTTGACTGACTTACTGAATGTCTTGACTGACTTACTGAATGTCTTGACTGACTGACTTACTGAATGACTTGACTGACTGACTTACTGAATGACTTGACTGACTGACTTACTGAATGACTTGACTGACTGACTTACTGAATGACTTGACTGACTGACTGACTTACTGAATGACTTGACTGACTGACTGACTTACTGAATGACTTGACTGACTGACTGACTTACTGAATGACTTGACTGACTGACTTACTGAATGTCTTGACTGACTTACTGAATGACTTGACTGACTTAATGAATGACTTGACTGACTTACTGAATGACTTGACTGACTGACTTACTGAATGACTTGACTGTTTGACTTACTGAATGACTTGACTGACTTACTGAATGTCTTGACTGACTTACTGAATGTCTTGACTGACTTACTGAATGTCTTGACTGACTTACTGAATGTCTTGACTGACTTACTGAATGTCTTGACTGACTTACTGAATGTCTTGACTGACTTACTGAATGTCTTGACTGACTTACTGAATGTCTTGACTGACTTACTGAATGTCTTGACTGACTTACTGAATGTCTTGACTGACTTACTGAATGTCTTGACTGACTTACTGAATGTCTTGACTGACTTACTGAATGTCTTGACTGACTTACTGAATGTCTTGACTGACTTACTGAATGTCTTGACTGACTTACTGAATGTCTTGACTGACTTACTGAATGTCTTGACTGACTTACTGAATGTCTTGACTGACTTACTGAATGTCTTGACTGACTTACTGAATGTCTTGACTGACTTACTGAATGTCTTGACTGACTTACTGAATGTCTTGACTGACTTACTGAATGTCTTGACTGACTTACTGAATGTCTTGACTGACTTACTGAATGTCTTGACTGACTTACTGAATGTCTTGACTGACTTACTGAATGTCTTGACTGACTTACTGAATGTCTTGACTGACTTACTGAATGTCTTGACTGACTTACTGAATGTCTTGACTGACTTACTGAATGTCTTGACTGACTTACTGAATGTCTTGACTGACTTACTGAATGTCTTGACTGACTTACTGAATGTCTTGACTGACTTACTGAATGTCTTGACTGACTTACTGAATGACTTGACTGACTGACTTACTAAATGACTTGACTGACTGACTTACTAAATGACTTAACTGACTTACTGAATGGGCTGACTTACTGAATGACTTGACTGACTTACTGAATGACTTGACTGACTTACTGAATGACTTGACTGACTTACTGAATGACTTTATTAAAGTTAGAGACACTCAGTACAACCATCGACTTCAGTTCCAGAATCTCTACTATCCACCTCAGCCCAGTAAGGCCACAGCATAACTCTCCACTCTCTTCACAATCATCCACAAACATTAGCACCCACAATTTAAGGTAAATACTATTATTTCTGTTACATTTGTAGTCTTAAGCAGTAAAAACAACATAATACATCACGATAATGAACTACAATTACATATTCTCTCTATATTTGTAAGATCTGTTGGTCTAAAAAAACTTGTTTGGCTTTTTGGGGACTCTCAGGAACGTAACCCTATTTTTCCCATAAGTTCTTTTTAATTATCTAACACGATTTTAGCTAACACGACGTTTTCAGGAACGTAACTACCGTGCTAAATGAGGGCCTACTGTATATACAACGGTATATGCGCTCTGGTAGCATGCCATATGCTGTTCCAAGGGAAAGGAGTACATCTCATAGTACATCCCGTGGGCGTACAACAGGAAGTGATAGTGAAAATGACAATGATAGTGTTGCAATTGGAATGAGAAATGCGCAAGCATCTGTTAGTGGTAGTGGTGCCAGGCGTGAGGCACCAGCAGTGGACCATGCTGGCACCGACGCGCTGAGTCAGCTCAGCTACAACAAAGCCAACCCTCACCCACCCACCAACCCCCACAACCACAACCTCCACTTCCACAACCCCCACAACCACCTGTAAATATCCAGTACCCACCAGCAGACCGCACCTGGGATTGGCAAGAAGCTGACAATTTTATTCCCAGTCCCCATCAGTTTGATGAAAGTCAATGTGGAATACGCCCATCTTGTCCACTTGGGAACAATGCCAGTGAACTGGAATGCTTTGAATTATTCTTTGATGAACCTCTGATGGATAATATTGTCAGGGAAAGCAACAGATACTACGAGTACACCATGGCAAACACAATACTTTCACCAACATCACGCCTCAACAGGTGGAAAGAGACAACTGTGGCTGAGATGTATCTTTTCTTTGCCACAATAATGCTTATGCCACATGTTTATAAGCACAGTGTCAAATCATACTGGTCGACAGACCGCCTGATTGCAACACCAGGTTTCAGTGATATAATATCAGTGAATCGATTTGTGCTACTGCTAAGGATGCTACACTTTTCAGACAAAACCACCCCTGACAGAAACGACAGGTTATATAAGATTAGAAATATGTTTCTGTATCTGAAAGAGAAATTCAATATGCATTTTTATCCCTTCAGGAAGCTTGTCATTGACGAGTCACTGATTCTGTTTAAAGATAGACTGTCGTTCAAGCAGTATATACCAAGCAAGAGGAAACGCTTTGGTATAAAGTTGTTTGTGCTTTGTGATTGCTCCAGTGGTATTGTATTGGATATTATTGTGTACACTGGAAGTTATACATTGCAAGATACCAGGAGGTTATTGGGTATCTCTGGTGATGTGGTTAGAACAATGATGGAACCATATCTTGGTAAGGGGCATATATTATATACAGGTATCCCTCAACATTCGCGAGGGTTAGGGGATCAAGAGCCTCGTGGATGTTGAAAAATCGCGAATGTTTGGTGCCCCAATATATTGTAGGGAAATATAATACAATACTGCTTCCTTAACCTATTGAACCATGAACAATCATAAAACACATATAAACATCGTAAAATAATGTACTATATACATGTTATTTTGACATGAGCTGGCTGTGGAGGGAGGCCTGTAATAGTATAATTATACAATAAGTATTTTATAGTGTTGTGAAGTGTCATGGGGAATCAAGTTACTGACACAATGCTTCATCTCCCTCTGCTGTAGCTCCGCCCACTTTTTAATGATGCCAAATGTTGAATTAAATATGTATACATTAGAACAAAAAATGAAACTCCAACTTCATAACTTTATTTTAATTTGCATAACTTATATATTACAGAACACAATAAAAAAGTAAAATGCACATACAACGAGTTAAGCTTACAGAAAAATACTTTAAATTCACCATCTAACATCGTTACGAAGTGGGAGGAGCTATTGGAGGGAGGGAGAGGCGCAGTAACATTCAGTGTCTGGTGAGTCGTCATGGGTGTTGGATGTTAGCCTTAGTGCTAATAAAATGTTGTGTAATTACATTAATATTAGTAACAAAGGTTATCTATCTATTACATTTATTCCAAATTGATATCAGAAACATGATAAATACATACTAGAACTGTAATAAAGATGCTGAAATTAATATATATGCCATATTATGAGGGGTGAGAGCAGGCAGACGCCACCATATAAGATGTTTACATCAGGGTAAACATGCCTAAATCACTCTTGTCGTAAGAACAAATGCAATATATTGTAGGGAAATAATAATAATAATAATAATAATTGCTGTGGAGTGCTCTAAATGTCAGCTACCAAATACTGATAACATTTAAAGTGCTCCAGATCAATTATTATAAATTATTATTATTCTAAAAACAATAAATGCTATTTTTGCATTTGTTCTTACGACAAGAGTGATTTAGGCATGTTTACCCTGATGTAAACATCTTATATGGTGGCGGTCTGTGCCTGCTCTCTTACCCCTCATATAATATGGCATATATTATTAATTTCAGCATCTTTATTACAGTTCTAGGGTATGTATTTATCATGTTTCTGATATCAATTTGGAATAAATGTAATAGATAGATAACCTTTATTTAGTACATTCATTACTTACTGCTTCCTTAACCTATTGAACCATGAACAATCATAAAACGCATGAAAACATAGTAAAATATTGTACTATATAGTACTACATACATGTTATACTGTAGTTTAATAACAAATAATGAACAAACAAAACACTCAGTGAGTGAGTAGTGGGTGGGCTGGCTTCTGGGTCGGAGGGAAGGTAGTAGGGACGCTTGGGTGGCGGGAAACTTAAATATGATTTGGTGGCTGGGAATTTGGCGGCCGGGAATTCGCGAATGTGTGAAGCCCGCGAAAGTAGAAAACGCGAAAGTTGAGGGATACCTGTACAGATAACTGGTACACAAGCCCCTCCCTCAGTGATTTTTGGCGAGTGAACTTGACAGATGTGTGCAGAACAGTGCGTGGAAATCGTAAGCATATGCCAAGGTTCAATGCAGGCACTCGTAGAGGTCAGGTGCAAGCGTTTGCTGCCAATGACATCATGGCATTTCGGTGGCATGACAAACGAGATGTCACATTGTTGTCATCTATTCACCCTAACGAAATGACAGACACTGGCAGGGTGAGTAGAGAGACCGATGAACCCATTCTAAAACCTGCAGCTGTGATTGACTACACGCTCAATATGTGATTAGTGGACAAATGTGACATGCAAATTGGGTTTGCTGATTGTGTTCGCAAGAGTTACAAGTGGTACATAAAACTCTTTTTTCACATTCTGGACATTACCATGCTCAATGCTTATAATATTTATAAGTTGAAGACCACAAACAAACCACCATATGGCGAATTTTGTTTGTCTGTCATCAGACAAATAATATTCAAGTACCAAGGAGCAACACCTGCAATAGAAACACGCCCAACACCAAGTCATCAACACCTATGTAGCTATGACTCGACCCCTGCAACCACAAATAGGTGAGTACAAATAGGTGAGTACCTACCCTCTCGTCTGAGGCCTGGTGGTGAACACTTCCTAACAAAACTGCCTGCTACTGCTTGCAAGAAAAAGGCTCAGAAGAGGTGTTTTGTCTGTGCACATACAAAAAAGCGCCCACAACAACGCAAAAACACTCGTTTTATGTGTGTGGAATGTGAAACACCACTGTGCATAGAACCATAATTCAGAGACTTCCACAGGCTGCAGAACTTCTAGAAACATGTCCAGTGACTCTATGTATGTATATATATATGATTGAACAATATAAATAACTAATATTTGTTATTGTAAAAATTTGTAAATACATTGTGTAAACAAATTAGTGAAAGAAACTTCATGTGAATATTGTGTAATAAATAGTGAGTGAATATTTGAAAAACAGCACTTATATTGGTCTCACAGGCCATAAAAGTTATTTCCAACAAAAAAAAAAAAAACATTCGATCAGAAAAAAAGTCCAAGAAAGAAAAAAAATATTACCGGGTGACCGGCAGTCGGCGATGTTGCCGACACCGGTTCCATTTTTGTCAACTTCAATTCTCTATATCTCGGTGAGTATTGATCGCAAAA
The DNA here is from genome assembly GCA_009830355.1 of Cherax destructor. NCBI lineage: Eukaryota > Metazoa > Arthropoda > Malacostraca > Decapoda > Parastacidae > Cherax > Cherax destructor. Next base: position 32,289 of record WNWK01014133.1, on the reverse strand, counting down.
ATGTATTTTTTAGCCTATTAGATTTAGAAAAAAACTATCATTTCATAAGAAAATTTTTTTTTTTTTTTTTAAATTCATGGACCCTGAGAACGAGATTCGGAGACCCCCCTTGGACCCTGAAAGGGTTAAAATAAAAACTAGAAAAAAAAGTATATCGGCAATACTTCTGCAAGCAATAGGACTTGATGTTGCCGGCAGGTGAGCATCCACCACCAACTTGTCGGGGCTTATATCTTGGTAAGTTTATTTTATTTTATTCACACATCGGCCGATTCCCACCAAGACAGGGTGGCCCAAAAAAGAAAAACTTCCATCATCATTCACTCCATCACTGTCTTGCCAGAGGGGTGCTTTACACTACAGTTATAAAACTGCAACATTAACACCCCTCCTTCAGAGTGCAGACACTGTACTTTCCATCTCCAGGACTCAAGTCCGGCCTGCCGGTTTCCCTGAATCCCTTCATAAATGTTACTTTGCTCACACTCCAACAGCACGTCAAGTATTAAAAACCATTTGTCTCCATTCACTCCTATCAAATACGCTCACACATGCTTGCTGGAAGTCCAAGCCCCTCGAACACAAAACTTCCTTTACCCCCTCCTCCAACCTTTCCTAGGCCGACCCCTACCCCGCCTTCCTCCACTACAGATTTATACACTCTCGAGTTATTCTGTCTCGTTCCATTCTCTCTACATGTCCGAACCACATCAACAACCCTCCTCAGCTCTCTGGATAATAGTTTTGGTAATCCCGCACCTCCTCCTAATTTCCAAACTCCGAATTCTCTGCATTATATTCACACCACACATTGACCTCGGACATGACATCTCCACTGCCTCCAGCCTTCTCCTCGTTGCAACATTCATCACCCATGCTTCACACCCATATAAGAGTGTTGGTATAACTATACTCTCATACATTCCCTTCTTTACTTCCATGGACAAAGTTCTTTGTCTCCACAGACTCCAAGTGCTCCACTCACCCTTTTTCCTCATCAATTCTATGATTCACCTCATCCTTCATAGACCCATCTGCTGACATGTCCACTCCCAAATATCTGAATACATTCACCTCCTCCATACTCTCTCCTCCAATCTTATATCCAATCTTTCATCACCTAATCTTTTTGTTATCCTCATCACCTTACTCTTTCCTATATTCACTTTCAATTTTCTTCTTTTACACACCCTACCAAATTCATCTACCAACCTCTGCAACTTCTCTTCAGAATCTCCCAAAAGCACAGTGTCATCAGCAAAAAGCAACTGTGACAACTCCCACTTTGTATTTAATTCTTTATCTTTTAACCCCACACCTCTTGCCAAGACCCTCGCATTCACTTCTCTTACAACCCCATCTATAAATATATTGAACAACCACGGTGACATCACACATCCTTGTCTAAGGCCCACTTTTACTGGGAAATAGTCCCCTTCCCTCCTACACACTCTAACTTGAGCCTCACAATCCTCAAAAAAACTCTTCACTGCTTTCAGTAACCTACCTCCTATTCCATACACCTGCAACATCTGCCACATTGCCCCCCTATCCACCTATCATACGCCTTTTCCAAATCCATAAATGCCACAAATCCTCTTTACCCTTATCCAAATACTGTTCACCTATATGTTTCACTGTAAACACTTGGTCTACACACCCCCTACCTTTCCTAAACCCCCTTGTTCATCTGCTATCCTGCTTTCTGTCTTACTCTTAATTCTTTCAATAATAACTCTACCATACACTTTACCAGGTACACTCAACAGACTTATTCCCCTATAATTTTTGCACTCTCTTTTGTTCCGTTTGCCTTTATACAAAGGAACAATACACGCTCTCTGCCAATCCTTAGGTACCTTACCCTCTTTCATACATTTATTAAATAATAGCACTAACCACTCCAAAACTATATCCCCACCTGCTTTTAACATTTCTATCTTTATCCCATCAATCCCAGCTGCCTTACCCCCTTTCATTCTACCCACTGCCTCACGAACTTCCCCCACACTCACAACTGGCTCTTCCACACTCCTACAAGATGTTATTCCTCCTTGCCCTATACACAAAATCACAGCTTCCCTGTCTTCATCAACATTTAACAACTCATCAAAATATTCCCTCCATCTTCCCGATACCTCTAACTCTCCATTTAATAACTCTCCTCTCCTATTTTTAACTGTCAAATCCATTTGTTCCCTAGGCTTCCTCAACTTATTAATCTCACTCCAAAACTTTTTCTTATTTTCAACAAAATTTGTTCATAACATCTCACCCACTCTCTCATTTGCTCTCTTTTTACATTGCTTCACCACTCTCTTAACCTCTCTTTTTCTCTCCATATATTCTTCCCTCCTTGCATCACTTCTACTTTGTAAAAACCTCTCATATGCTAACTTTTTCTCCCTTACTACTCTCTTTACATCATCATTCCACCAATCGCTCTTCTTCCCTCCCGCACCCACTCGCCTGTAACCACAAACTTCTGCTGAACACTCTAACACTACATTTTTAAATCTACCCCATACATCTTCGACCCCATTGCCTCACTAGCCCATCTATCCTCCAATAGTTGTTTATATCTTACCCTAACTGCCTCCTCTTTTAGTTTATAAACCTTCACCTCTCTTACTTACTGCTTCTATTTTCCTTGTATCCCATCTACCTTTTACTCCCACTGTAGCTATAACTAAAAGTGATCTGATATATCTGTGGCCCCTCTATAAACATGTACATCCTGAAGTCTACTCAACAGTCTTTTATCTACCAATACATAGTCCAACAAACTACTGTCATTACGCCCTACATCATATCTTGTATACTTATTTATCCTCTTTTCGTAAAATATGTATTACCTATAACTAAACCCCTTTCTATACAAAGTTCAATCAAAGGGCTCCCATTATCATTTACACCTGGCACCCCAAACTTACCTACCACACCCTCTCTACATGTTTCTCCTACTTTAACATTTAGGTCCCCTACCACAATTACTCTCTCACTTGGTTCAAAAGTTCCTATACATTCGCTTAACATCTCCCAAAATCTCTCTCTCTCCTCTACACTCCTCTCTTCTCCAGGTGCATACACGCTTATTATGACCCACTTTTCGCATCCGACCCTTATTTTAATCCACATAAACCTTGAATTTACACATTTATATTCCCTCTTCTCCTTCCATAACTGATCCCTCAACATTATTGCTACCCCTTCCTTAGCTCTAACTGTCTCAGATACTCCTGACTTAATCCCATTTATTTCTCCCCACTGAAACTCGCTTACCCCCTTCAGCTTTGTTTCGCTTAGGGCCAGAACATCCAACTTCTTTTCATTCATAACATCAGCAATCATCTCTTTCTTATCATCCGCACTACATCCACGCACATTCAAACAACCCAGTTTTATAAAGTTTTTCTTCTTCTCTTTTTTAGTAAATGTGTACAGGAGAAGGGGTTACTAGCCCATTGCTCCCGGCATTTTAGTCGCCTCATACGACACGCATGGCTTACGGAGGAAAGATTCTTTTCCACTTAACCATGGACAATAGAGAAAATAAAAAGAAAAAGAGCTATTAAGAAAAAGAAGAAAAACCTAGATGTGTGTATGTATATATATGCATGTGCATGCCTGTGTAGTGTGACCTAAAGTGTAAGTAGAAGTACAGTGGTACCTCGACTTACGATATTAATCCGTCAGAGAGGGCATATCTTAAGGCGAAACAATCGTTACTCGAATCAATTTTCCCCATAAGAAATAATGGAAATAAATTTAATCCGTCCAAGACTTCCAAAAGTAGTTAAATAAAATATTTTTTAGAACTTTTTGACATTAAATAATACACAATTTAATGAAGAATACCTAAATACACATGTAAATATTGTACAATAACATGTCACTTACATTTATTGAAGAGTTGTTGATGTGTGGAGGACGGGAGGACGGGAGAAGGTGGAGTAGTATGCTAGTGTTTGGAAGGGGAATCCCCTTCCATTAACACTGCAGGTACCAAGTTCTTTTCTGGGGTTACTTCCCTTTTTCTTTTAATGCCACTAGGACCAGCTTGAGAGTCACTGAACCTCTTTCTAACAATAAATTTGTCCAGGGAGCTCTGTGTCTGGCGATTCTTTAAAACATCCCTGAAGTGGGACACCACCAGTAAAGGCTTCACTTTGCAATCACCACTGGCATTAGCACAAAGCATCAAAGTTAGCCTGTCTTTCATAGGCTTATGTCCTGGCTGTGCCTTTTCTTCCTGAGTAATGAAGGTCCTGTTGGGCATTTTCTTCCAAAACAGGCCTGTTTCATCACAATTAAACACTTGTTGGGGGAGGAATTGTTCAGCCTCTATGTACTCCTGGAATTCAGGCACATATTTTTCAGCCGCAATTTTGTCAGAACTGGCTGCCTCACCATGCCTCACAACACTATGTATGCCACTTCGATTCTTAAATTTGTGAAACCAGCCTCTGCTGGCTTTAAATTCGCTCACTTCAGCACTCGTTGCAGGCATTTTCTTAACAAGATCATCATGCAACTGCCTTGTTTTTTCACATATTATTGCCTCCGAAACAGTATCTCCTGCTAACTGTTTCTCGTTGATCCACACCAACAACAACCTTTCCACATCTTCCAGCACTTGTGGTCTGTGTTTTGTGAACACAGATGAACCTTTTGCAACAACAGTTCCTTGATTTTACATAAATTTTTTCTTGGCCACAATGGTAGCGATGGTAGAAAAGGCTTTACCATACAGCCTGGCCAGCTCACTGATACGCACTCCACTTTCATATTTTTCTATTATCTCCTTCTTCAGTTCTATCGTACATGTATTTCTGTTCCTCTTTGCCACAGGCTTACCACTAGGATCTTTCCTTGGACCCATGGTAGCTTATTTAGCAGTTGCCAGCACTAAAAACAGTGGAATAATGACAATATACTGGTATGAATGCGTGGGTGTGGGTGGGTGGTCGCTCTTGCTTGTAAACAATAGCACACTGACGCTCCCTGGAGTGCGCGCTCAGCTGGGCGCCACGCGGACACATCCGGTACGAATGTCGTTACACGAAGCAAACATCATTACTCGCAATCATTTTTTTTACGTTATAAATATCGTTACTCGAAAATATCGTAAGATGACAGCATCGTAACACGAGGTATGACTGTTTATGGTCACTAGTTTCGGTACAACCTCTTGAAACTCATCATCCTGACACTCCCTCGGTTTAGAACTGTCAATGGGAACAAAGTGTTCCATTCCGAAGTGAGATTTCTCCGAGGCATGGTAACAATGTACTAGCCACGGACACGTCCGGTACGAATTCGCTTACAGAAGCAAACATCGTTACTCCAATCATTTTTGACGTTATAAATATCGGGTTAACATATCATAAGATGACAGCATCGTAACACGAGGTATGACTGTAGCTAGATATACCTGTTATCCAGCGTGTTTATGAGACAGAATAAAGACACCAGCAATCCTACCATCATGTAAAACAGTTTCAGGTTTCTGTTTCACAGTCACCTGGCAGGATAATAGTACCTCCCTGGGTGGTTGCTATCTACCAACCTACTACTGGCCCTAAAAAATTTTTTTTAGCCGATCCTGTCTATAAAAATGTCCTCTTTATTTAAAAAAAAAAAAAAATTCAAAATATTCGTATCAGTACGTGAGTGAACGTAGATCTACGTGTGGACAGTTTAACCCTTTGAGGGTCGAGAGGCCCTCTCCCAAACTTGTTCTCAGGGTCGAAAAATTTTCAGAAAAAAATTTATTTTTTCTTATGTAATGATAGAGAATCTTTTTCCGATCATAATGCCACCAAAATTATGAAATTTGATAGAAAACTAACGGAGTTATGCTCTTGCGAAGTTAGTGGTATCGATGACATTTATGCATCGGCGATTTCGCCCACTTTGAGGCCTATTTTCGGCAAATTCCAATGTTTCAGTTTACTAAAATTATAGCTATTTCGCTAGAGTTCAATTTGTTCTATCAACTGAGTATAAGAAATCGCCAATTTACCGATTTCAACTACCCAATAAGGTGGTCAGAAATTGGCAATTTGGCATATTTCACACAAATTTCAAAACATGCCAATTTCAAAATATGGTCCAGAATAAACAAGACAGACATTCCTGGTCCTCAAATAACATTTTATCTGTTCATTAGTCAAGTCTCCAGGCCCCTCTTACATTACTTTTGCTTTCCATTTTGAATTTTTATTCTCACAAAAAAATAGAAGATTTACTGTTATGTATTCAACTGCATCATTGTAGAAACGGTATAAATAATATCAGTGCACTTGTGCAAGAATATTAGACTACCCAGTTGATGTGTATTGGACGCATGGCGTGATTTGTTTACTCTTGAACATCGACAAAAATCGAACATTTTTGCTACTTTGCGCTCAGTTTCAAGGTACTTGTCATCGTAAAACCAATCAAATTCATCACTATTTCTGTAATATATCTTCCATTCTATCGAATGAGACCAAGAAAACCAGAATACAACCACAAATAGCATACAAAAATACACCCGAAAGTCGCTGTTTTAAACCAAAAAAACGGTTGGAGTTTTTTTTTTCTCATTATGTACTGCGTGCTTCAGGATTTTTTTTATACTGCGCACACTGACAACGCAGACCCAATCTTGCATATGTAGGCCTGCCAGCTTTCTTCCACCAGATTTGAAGGCACTAGAATTTAGGCGTACAAGTATGTGACCGACCCTGGCTGCACTGACGTACTAGTACGGGACCGACCCTCAAAGGGTTAAGGGTTAAGCCTAAAAAAAAAATTTTGCAATCAGTACTTACCGAGATATGGAGGCGTAAAGTTGGTAGAAAATGAGCCGCGTATGGCAACAGCGGCAAATGCCGCTCACCCGGTATAATTTCATTTACTCCCATTAGAAGGTTTCTTGTATTTTAATTTTTTTTTATTTTCTAAGTAACTTATGGGGCCTGTGAGACCAAAGTATGGTGCAATGTACATACTATATACACTCGTTGTATGCAACACAATAACAGCACAAACATTAACATTATTATATTGTTTACAAAACTTGTTTACTCAAACCAACAATACAAAAAATTTTTATTACTATTGTTCTATAATATACAGTGGTCCCTCGGTTTTCGCCGAAAATTCGTTCCAGAATGCTGCTCAAGTGCCATTACCGAACGAATTTATTTCCTTAAGAAATAATGTCACGTAGGTTAGTCTATTTCAGACCCCCTAAAATACACTTGCAACAGCACTTACGAAAATACACTTACATAAATGTTCGAGTTTGGAGATACACGAAAACCGAGGGACCACTGTATATACAAATGTACAGTCACTGGACACTTTCCTAGAACTCCTGAAACATGGGTATATGCACAGTGGAGTTTTACACATTGGGCGTTTTGTGGTATGTTTACAGACAAAACACCTCTTCTGAGCACTTTTCTTGAGAGTAGTAGCAGGCAGTTGTATGGGGTAGTGATCACCAGGCCTCAGATGAGAGGGCATGTGTCGATAATTTCGTGGGCGCTGGTCTATTGCAGGTGTTGTTGCTTGATACTTGAATATTATTTGTCTGATGACTGACAAACAAAATTCACCATATTTGGGTTTGTTGTTGGTCTTCAACTTGTACATGTTATAAGCATTCAGCATGAAAATGTCAAGAAGATGGAAAAAGAGTTTTATGTACCACTTATAACTTTTGCGTACACAATCAGCAAACCCAATCTTCATGTCACATTTGTCCACTAAGTGCATATTGAGGTTGTAGTCCATCACAGCTGCAGGTTTTAGAATGGGTTCATTGGTCTCTCTATTCTACCTTCCACTGTACCATTTCGTGTCCGTGAACTGATGTCAACAATGTGACATCACGTTTGTCTTGTCACCAAAATGCCATGATGTCATTGGCAGAAAACACCTGCACTTCACCTCTACAAGCGCCAGCGTCGAACCTAGGCATATGTTTACGATTTCCACACACTGTGCCACACACGAATGTCATGTTCCTCGCAAGAAATCACTGAGTAAAGGGCTTGTGTACCAGTTATCAGTATATAATATATGCCCATTACCATGATATGGTTCTATCATTGTTCTAACCACATCACCAGAGATACCCAATAACTTTGTGGTATTTCTCAATGTATTACTGCCAGTGTACACAATTATATCCAGAACCAGACCACTTTTGCAATCACACAGTACAAATAACTTTATACCAAAGCGTTTCCTCTTGCTTGGTATATACTGCTTGAACGACAGTCTGCCTTTGAACAAAATCAAAGACTCATCAATAACAAGCTTCCTGAAGGGATAAAAATACATACAGCATTTTTGTTTCAGGTACATGAACACATTCCTGATCTTATATAACCTATCGTTTCTGTCAGGCCTTGTTTTGTCTGAGAAGTGTAGCATAAGTAACAGTATCAAAAATCGATTCACTGGTATAATATCACTAAAACCTGGGGTTGAAATCAGGCATTCTGTCGACCAGTATGTGGTGACAGTGTGCTTATACACATGTGGCATAAGCATTGTGGCAAAGAACAGGTACATCTCTGCCACAGTTGTGTCCTTCCACTGGTGTAGCCATGAATTTGGTGAAAGAAATGTGTTTGCCATGGTGTACTCATAGTATGTGTTGCTTTCCCTGACAATAATTTCCATCAGGGGTTCATCGAAGAATAACTGAAAGCATTCTAGTTCAGTAGCATTGTTCCCAAGTGTACACGATGGCCGTATTCCACTTTGTGTTTCATCAAAAACATGGGGACTGGAAACAAAATTGTCACCTTGCTGCCAATCCCAGATGCGGTCTGCTGGTGGGTACTGGATATTGACAGGTGGTTGTGGTTGTGCAGGTTGTGGAAGTGTGGGGGTGGTTGTGGCTGTGGTTGAAGCAGCGTGGCCCACTCGTGGTGCCACATGACTCATGCCACCGCCAACACCACCACCACTACCTGCTGCCCCATGCACATTATGCATCCCCATTGTAACAATATCGTCATCTTCACTTTCAATTCGTGGTGTAGGGTCAAGAGATGTACTCCAAGATTTACTCCTTTTCCTTGGAATTGCATATGGCTCACTACCAGAATGCATATACCGTCGTACATACTGCCGCTTCACTGGAGAATATTCTCCCTCACTCTTGCCACTAGAACTGCTTTCAATAGCTTTGAAATCACTATCATCATCACTTACACTGCTCACATCAGAGTCCTGTACACGGTGAAATAGTTTCCTCTTTCGTCCTGGTAGAGGTGAACGTGAATGAGACGGCCCAGCACCAGAGGTGGAAGGTTGTGGGTCATCTGGGTTTTCATCACTAATTATGTTATCATGGGCACTGCTTTCAGTCACACCCTTTTGAAAACCATGGAATTCACTTTCACTGGCACTTTCATCGCTGTTAGAACTATCACTTGGGAAGAGAAGGCCTCCAATTCGCCGGGGAGTAAGGTACTTCTTACCGCGAGGCATGGTGAACAAGGACTACAAACATGGCGCTCCCACAATGCACAACTGAGTCCCCAATTTTTTTCATACTGCGCACACCCACCACGCAGACCCATTCTCTCACATGTAGGCCTACCAGCTTTCTCCCGCTTCAGTTGAAGTCGCTAGAATTTAGCATATTAATATGTCCGAAACATTAGCTCGTAAGACATATATACGACCAAAACAGTCAAAGGGTTAAGGACATTTGTGCAAAGTGGAGTGAGGTGCATTCATTTGTGGAGGAACATCACCCTGACAAAGATGTTGCAATCCATCTCGGCAACATGTTCAATGACAATCTCTTGTCCCATTTTAGGGACATTTTAAAGAGACACTAGCAACAGAGCTCTCTGGACAGATATTTAGTGCCACATGTGTGCAGTGACTCACAAGCTGGTCCTATTGGCAGTAAAAGACAAAGAAGGGAAGTGACCCCAGATGAGAACTTGGTACATAAGAGTCCTTATGGAGGGGGATTACCCTTCCAAAGAATAGCCTCTCTTCCCTCTCCCCTCCTCCCTCTCTTCCATCCAGCAACATCAGTCTTCAATAAAGGTAAGTATTATGTTGAACGTTCATTCTTTGTGCATGTAAATCTATCTTTAAGGCCAAACATTTTTTTTTTTTTTAATATTTTGGGTATCTGGAACGAATTAATTAAATTTACATTATTTCTTATGGAGAAAATGGTTTTAATTTTCGTTTATTTTGGTTTTAGTCGATCCTTCTGGAACGGATTAAACATGAAAACCAAGGAACCACTGTACGTCGGTAAGTGAGGAGAGGCTGTATATATATATATATACTATATATACAGTGGTACCCCGAGTTTCGGCAATAATTCATTCCAGAAGGTTGTATGGGTGCCATTACCAAACAAATTTGTTTCCATAAGGAATAATGTAAATTAGATTAGTCCGTTTCAGACCCCCAAAAATACACTTACAAAAGCACTTACAATAATACACTTACATAATTGTTTGAGTTGGGAGCTGTATGAAACTCGAGGTATCACTATATATTATGACTACTAATGAATAAATTTTTCCCATTAGAAATAATATAAATTGGATTAATCCGTTCCAGTCCTCAAAAAATTACCAGTTATAAAATATTTTAAGTGAAAATATTGCATATTTAAACCTGCATAATAATATTTGTATGCATAAAATCATACATGAAAACTATAAAAACAATAAATACATGAAATGAAAATTTAACTAAATTTATTTTTACTGAGTGGTGATAGCATAAGAGAAAGGTGGAGAGATGTTGTTTTGAAAGGGTGTCAATCTTCCACAAAAGCATCAGGTAACTGCCCAGCTGGTGTTTTATCTCTTTTCTGTCTCTGTGGAGTAGCACTTGAAGATGATGGGGGATTCACTAGTACAGTGGAACCTCAACTTACGAGTGCATCCACATGCGAGTTTTTCCAGATACAAGCAGTCACTCGGTCGACTTTTTGCTTCCAGACGCGAGCGAAATTCCCAGATGCGAGCGGGCCTCAAGGGAGGTTCCTTGACGCTGGTGAAAGGCTCTTGCTCTAGGGAATTGAATCTCATTTGTTTGTTGGACTATCTTACTGAAACTTGGGCAATGTATGATGGAAAGATGCTTCTTAACGTACACCAAAATTAAAAGAAATCGGACCATAAATAACAAAGTTCACTTCTGAGCCATTAGCCGCCCCTTCGCGGTATATTTTCGTATGGTTTTTATGGTTGTATTCTCATTTTTTTGGTCTCATTTGATAGAATGGAAGATATATTACAGAAATAGGTTCAGTCAGTCAAGTAAGTCAGTCAAGTCAGTCAGAGGAAGAAGAGCCCAGCCGTACCTGCTCCGCCTAGGCCTACCGACGTGAGAGTGAGGAAGATGCTTCTCCCTGAGCGCACACATGCGCAGGATTCATGACGTCATAGGTAGCTATGCTAGGGATCTTAAATATAAATATAGCTGGTACTAAGCTATACTACACAAGTATAATACTACTGACAAGTCAGTCAAGTCATTCAGTAAGTCAGTCAAGTCAGCAAGTCAGTCAAGTCAAGTCAGCAAGTCAGTCAAGTCAAGTCAGAAAGTCAATCAAGTCATTTAGTAAGTCAGTCAAGTCATTCAGTAAGTCATTCAGTAAGTCATTCAAGACATTCAGTAAGTCAGTCAAGACATTCAGTAATTCAGTCAAGTCATTCAGAAAGTCAGTCAAGTCTCAGGAAAGTCAGTCAAGTCATTCAGAAAGTCGTCAAGTCATTCAGAAAGTCAGTCAGTCTTGAAGTCAGCAGTATTCAGAAAGTCAGTCAAGTATTCAGAAAGTCAGTCAAGCATTCAGAAAGCGCTTGGCTCAGTCGCAAGCTTCGAAGTCTCAGCATTCAGAAAGTCAGTCAAGTCATTCAGAAAGTCAGTCAAGTCATTCAGAAAGTCAGTCAAGTCATTCAGAAAGTCAGTCAAGTCATTCAGAAAGTCAGTCAAGTCATTCAGAAAGTCAGTCAAGTCATTCAGAAAGTCAGTCAAGTCATTCAGAAAGTCAGTCCAAGTCATTCAGAAAGTCAGTCAAGTCATTCAGAAAGTCAGTCAAGTCATTCAGAAAGTCAGTCAGTCATTCAGAAAGTCAGTCAAGTCATTCAGAAAGTCAGTCAGTCATTCAGAAAGTCAGTCAGTCATTCAGAAAGTCAGTCAGTCATTCAGAAAGTCAGTCAGTCATTCAGAAAGTCAGTCAAGTCATTCAGAAAGTCAGTCAGTCATTCAGAAAGTCAGTCAAGTCATTCAGAAAGTCAGTCAGGTCATTCAGAAAGTCAGTCAGTCATTCAGAAAGTCAGTCAAGTCATTCAGAAAGTCAGTCAGTCATTCAGAAAGTCAGTCAAGTCATTCAGAAAGTCAGTCAAGTCATTCAGAAAGTCAGTCAGTCATTCAGAAAGTCAGTCAAGTCATTCAGAAAGTCAGCAGTTGTCTCTCAGAAAGTCAGTCAGTCATTCAGAAAGTCAGTCAAGTCATTCAGAAAGTCAGTCAAGTCATTCAGAAAGTCAGTCCAAGCATTCAGAAAGTCAGTCAAGTCATTCAGAAAGTCAGTCAAGTCATTCAGAAAGTCAGTCAGTCATTCAGAAAGTCAGTCAAGTCATTCAGAAAGTCAGTCAAGTCATTCAGAAAGTCAGTCAAGTCATTCAGAAAGTCAGTCAAGTCATTCAGAAAGTCAGTCAAGTCATTCAGAAAGTCAGTCGTCATTCAGAAAGTCAGTCAAGTCATTCAGAAAGTCAGTCAAGTCATTCAGAAAGTCAGTCAAGTCATTCAGAAAGTCAGTCAAGTCATCAAAGCTGTCATTCAGAAAGTCAGTCAAGTCATTCAGAAAGTCAATCAAGTCATTCAGTCATCAAGTCATTCAGTCAGTCAAGTCATTCAGTCAGTCAGTCACACAAACTTATATTTACTTCTTTTATGTGTACGCACAAAGTAACACTTAATTACGGCCACAGGTTAACTCTCTTATTCTTCACAAACACAGCTAGCTTGTAGCAGTGGACTGGACGCGTATGAACTATGAATGCTGGGATGGTGGGGTGGTGTCAGGGGATGGCTGGGGACGGCGGGTGGTCTCCCCGCTGATCCACAACAAGGGCAACTGTAGCAAGTTATTCAGGTATACACAGATACAGTTACATAGGTTATCATACATGCAGCATGTGTGTAGAGAACCTAGGATAACCCAAAAAAGTCAGTGACTTATTTCCATTCTGTCTGACTTTTTTGGGTTATCCTAGGTTCTCTACACATATGCTGCTATGTATGATAATCTATGTAACAGTATCTGTGTATACCTGAATAAACTTACTTACAGTTTGCGGGAAGGAAAAACAAATTCCCTTTTCCTCAAGCAGCCGCCTCCCAGCCCCCGACACCACCCCAAATGTGTTAAATTAATTTTACTACGTGTTACATAAAATTGTGCCACAAATCTTCAATCATGCTAAATGACGGTCTACTGTACTTTGCTACGAGTTCTTTCTTGAATTCTATCATGTTTCTCACTTTCTTTACCAAAGGGCTGGCACTAGAAGCTTTCTTTTGCCCCATGGTGGCTTATTTAGTAGTTGCAAGCACAAAAAAAATGGAATACAGTAGACAGTCATTTACCACGAGTTTATGTTGCACGTTATGGGTATTGCACGATTGAAGAATTGTGGCACATTTTTATCTAACACGACGTAAAATTTATATTACACGGTTCGCGGGAGGGGAAAAAATTTTGAACGCGCGGTCACCCGCGGTGGGTTAAACCATGGAGTCAGTGGGGGAGTCCTACTGCTATCCCCCACCACCCTCACCCACCCACGTATCCCTCCCAGTGTTCAGTTTGGTTCATATGCCTGCATGTCGTACAATAATCGGGAAGCTCGCTGTGTTTATTTACATACATTTTGTCATTTTCATTGCATTTTGATAAATCTGCCAAGCAATCATGGTACCCAGTAAGCATACAAGTGTTCCAGCAAGTGACAAGAAAAGGTTTAAGCGTTCAAGTCTAGAAATTACAAAGAAAATCGAGATACATATAAGATAAGCTTAAGAGTGGCTCACATGTGGTGGATATGGGCCTAGGGCCTTAATGAAACGTCAGTTCCTACAATTAGGAATAATGAGGCGAATATACGAGCTTGTGTAATGAATAACCCAAAATGTGAGCTCATGAAAAGAATGACACGTAGGACCCAACAAGTAAATAAAACTGAAAACTTGTTGCTTGAGTGGATCGAACAAAAAACAAAGAAAGGTGCACCACTTAATTTCCCCTTAATTAGGGAAAAGGCCTTACAGTTGTTTAAAGCAGTGTGTGATAAGAAAGGAGGGCCTGAAAACGAGTGTGTGTTTAGCTCAGGCTGGTTCAACAACTTTAAGTTGCATAATAAGTTACATAATATTAAGTTTTCTGGTAAAAGTACTTCAGCTGATCATACAGCAGCAAGTAATTTCCCTGCTGAATTTCAGGAACTTATTTCTGAGGGTTGCTATGAGCCACATCAAGTGTTTAATGCTGACGAGACAAGTATTTTCTGGAAGAAAATGCCAACACGAACTTATATCAGTCAGCAAGAGAAAAGTGCACCAGGCTTCAAGACAGCAAAGGATCGCTTCACCTTGCTCCTTTGCAGTAATGCAAAGTAAGCCCATGGTTATTTACCGCTCTAAGAATCCTCGTGCTTTGAAAGGTGTGGATAAAAACACCTTACCAGTAATTTGGATGTCAAACCAGTCAGCATGGATGACAGAGGAAATATTTATTGACTGGTTTAAGCATCACTTTATTCCTGAAGTCAAGTTTTACCTGCACAGCAAGAACCTTGCATTCAAGGCTCTCTTCATTCTTGATAATTCCCGTACTCATCCAGAAGCTTTGCTGGATGTGACCCCACATGTAAAAGTTGTATTTTTCCTCCAAATACATCTCTGATTCAACCACTGGATCGGGGAGTTATTAAGACATTCAAGTGTAACTACACAAAAAAAAAAGTTATAAAAAAAACTAGTTGCATCAATGGACGCTGACTCCAACCTGGCAGTATCAAGCTTCTCGAGTAAATTTAACATTGCAGATGCCATCAGCTATGCTAGAAGTGCATGGAATGAAGTGCCCCAATCAATATTAAATGCAGGCTGGGGAAAGTTATGGCCTTCTGTAGTTAATTCTTTCACTGGTTTTCCCTTGCTTGAGAGTCAGGTTCAGGAAATTGTTCAGCTGGCAAGGAGATTACCAGGTGATGGTTTTGAAGATATGAATGAAGAAGATGTGAATGAACTCTTAGAAGATATTATTTATTGATAGTAAGAGTATAATTAAACAATAACAAATCTAGAAGCAGTGCTTTGAAACTGGGTCTAGACCAGCTGATGATGCCTTACCGTCAGCTGTATAATGTACTGCAGTGTAAAAGAGCCCAGAGATCTATTACAGCATTTATGCACACTTCAATACAACCATCGACTTTAGTACCAGAACCTCTACCATCCACTTCTGCCGACAACCAACAACCATCCACCTCAGCCCAGTAGGGCCACACCATGCATATCCACTCTCTTAGCAATCATCCACAAACACCATTACCCACAATTTAGGGTAAGAAATACTATAATTTCTATTGCATTTGTAGTCTTAAGCAGTAATATATCACGACAACGAACTACAATTACATTTGCACTTATTTTTGTAAGATCTGTTGGTCTAAAAAAAACTTGTTTGGCTTTTTTGGGACTCCCAGGAATGTAACCCTAGTTTTCCCATAAGTTCTTCAGTTCATCTAACACGATTTTACCTAACACAATGTTTTCAGGAACGTAACTACCGTGATAAATGATGATCTACTGTACTTTAATATTTCGTTAATATCTATACATCTTATTTATCTATCACAATTCATCTAATATGACATAATAAACAATATATATAACATAGAAACCTGATATATACTCTAGAATGAATAAAATATGTCATTACATATGTGGCGGTGTCAGCGGCGGACGAGAGTTTGTCTGGAGACAGGACAAAATATTCCTTGAATATTTCGCTAATATCAAATCTACGGCTTATTTATCTATCACAATTCATCTAATACAGTGGACCCTCGGTTAACGAAAAAAATTCATTGCAGAAGCCTGCTCAAGTGCCATTACCGAACGAATTTACGTCCTTAAGAAATAATGTCATGTAGGTTAGTCTATTTCAGACCCCCAAAAATGCAATTCCACAAGAACTTACAAAATTATACTTACATAATTGCACGATTTCCGGGGTATTCGTTAACCGAGGGTCCACTGTACAGTGGACCCCCGGATTTCGTACTGCTCCCAACTCGAACAATTATGTAAGTGTATTTTTGTAAGCGCTTTTGTAAGTGTATTCTTGGGGGTCTGAAACAAAATCTAATTTACATTATTCCTTATGGGAACAAATTTGTTTGGTAACGGCACTCGAACAGCATTCTGTAACGAATTATTGACGAAATCCGGGGTCCACTGTATGACATAATAAACAATATAAATAACATAGAAACCTGATACACATACTCTAAAATGAATAAAATACAGTGGACCCCGGATTACGTACTGCTCCAAACTCGAACAATTATGTAAGTGTATTTTTGTAAGTGCTTTTGTAAGTGTATTTTTGGGGGTCTAAAAGGACTAATTTAATTTACATTAATCCTTATGAGAACAAATTCGTTCGGTAACGGCACTTGAACAGCATTCTGGAACGAAATAATGACGTAATCCGGGGTCCACTGTATGTCATTACATATGTGGCGGCGTCGGCGACGGACGAGTTTGTCTGGAGACAGGACAAAATACTCCATGAATATTTCACTAATATCAACTCTACGGCTTTTGTATCTATCACAATTCATCTAATATGACATAATAAACAATATAAATAACATAGAAACCTGATATATACAGTGGACCCCCGAGCTACGAGCAAAATTCATTCCAGAAGGCTGCTCAAGTGCCATTACCGAACGAATTTTCTCCCTTAAGAAATTATGTCAAGTAGGTTAGTCCATTTCAGACCCCCAAAAATACACTTACAAAAGCACTTACAATATTACACTTACATAATTGTACGATTTCCGGGGTGCTCGTAACTCGGGGGTCCACTGTACTCTAGAATTAATAAAATATGTCATTGAGTGACAAGTGGAGGTGGCCACAACCGCTCCTGCATTGTGGTATTCACTGCCATCTAGTGACGGCCTTTTGAAGCCGCCTATTATTATAATTATTTTTATATAGTACAGTGGACCCCGGTTTTCATGATTTTTTTTGTTCCAGAATGCTGTTCAAGTGCCGTTATTAAACGAATTTATTCCCATAAGGAATAATGTAAATTAGATTAGTCCTTTTAGACCCCCAAAAATACACTTACAAAAGCACTTAAAAAAATACACTTACATAATTGTTCAAGATTGGAGCATCACGAAAACCGGGGGTGCACTGTACTTTATTATTAAACATGTATTATTATTAACCCTTTGACTGTTTCGGTCATATATATACATCTTACGAGCCAGTGTTTCAGACGTACAGGTATCCCTCAACATTTGCGAGGTTAGGGATCAAGAGCCTCGTGAATGTTGAAAAATCGCGAATGTTTGGTGCCCCAATATATTGTAGGGAAATATACAATACTGCTTCCTTAACCTATTGAACCATGAACAATCATAAAACACATATAAACATCGTAAAATAATGTACTATATACATGTTATTTTGACATGAGCTGGCTGTGGAGGGAGGCCTGTAATAGTATAATTATACAATACGTATTTTATAGTTTTGTGAAGTGTCATGGGGAATCAAGTTACTGACACACTGCTTCTTCTCCCACTGCTGTAGCTCCGCCCACTTTGTAATGATGCCAAATGTTGAATTAAATATGTATACATTAGAAAACAAAATGAAACTCCAACTTCATAACTTTATTTTAATTTGCATAACTCATATACAGTAGACCCTCATTTAGCACGACTTTATGTTGCGCGTTTTGAGTATTACGCGATTGAAGAATTGCGGCACATTTTTATCTAACACGAAGTAAACCTTATATTACGCGATTCGCTGGAGGAAAAATTTTGAGCCCGCGGTGCCTGCAGTAGGTTAAACCATTGAGTCAGTGGGGGTCCTACTAAGGGTGGCTATGAGCCACAACAAGTGTTTAATGCTGACGAGACAAGTGTTTTCTGGAAGAAAATGCCAACATGAACTTATATCAGTCAGCAAGAGAAAAGTGCACCAGGCTTCAAGACAGCAAAGGATCGCTTCACCTTGCTCCTTTTGGGTAATGCATCAGGTGATTTCAAGTGTAAGCCCATGGTTATTTACCGCTGTAAGAATCCTCATGCTTTGAGGAAAAGGGAATTTGTTTTCCTTCGCACAAACTAAGTTTATTCAGGTATACAGAGATAGTTACATTGATTATCATACATAGAGCATATGTAGAGAACCTAGGATAACCCAAAGTGTTATCCTAGAGAACCTAGGATAACCCAAAGTGTTATCCTAGAGAACCTAGGATAACCCAAAGTGTTATCCTAGAGAACCTAGGATAACCCAAAGTGTTATCCTAGAGAACCTAGGATAACCCAAAGTGTTATCCTAGAGAACCTAGGATAACCCAAAGTGTTATCCTAGAGAACCTAGGATAACCCAAAGTGTTATCCTAGAGAACCTAGGATAACCCAAAGTGTTATCCTAGAGAACCTAGGATAACCCAAAGTGTTATCCTAGAGAACCTAGATAACCCAAAGTGTTATCCTAGAGAACCTAGGATAACCCAAAGTGTTATCCTAGAGAACCTAGGATAACCCAAAGTGTTATCCTAGAGAACCTAGGATAACCCAAAGTGTTATCCTAGAGAACCTAGGATAACCCAAAGTGTTATCCTAGAGAACCTAGGATAACCCAAAGTGTTATCTTAGAGAACCTAGGATAACCCAAAGTTTGGGTTATCCTAGGTTCTCTACACATATGCTGCTATGTATGATAATCTTTGTAACTGTATCTGTGTATACCTGAATAAACTTATAGTTTGCAGGAAGAAAAAGCAACCATTCCCTCAAGCGGCCGGTGCTAATGTTGTGGAACAGCTGGGGAGACCACCCGCCTTCCCATGATACCCCTCCCCCAACAACACCCTACCATCCCAGCATTCGTACGTATTCCATACGCGCAAGCCAGCTGTGTTTGTCAAGAATAAGAGTGAATTGTGTTTTGATCTTTAAATTACTATATCTTGTATCTGCCAAGCAATCATGTCACCCAGTAGGCATACAAGTGTTGCTCAAAGTGGCAAGAAAATGTTTAAGCATTTATTAAGTCTTAGAACTAACGAAGAAAAAGATATTAGACAAGACATAACCTGTGGCTGTAATGAAGTGTTACTTTGTACACACAAAAAGATGTAAACATAAGTTTGTGTGACTAACTTACTGAATGACTTGACTGACTTACTGAATGACTTGTCTGACTGACTTACTGAATGACTTGTCTGACTGACTTACTGAATGACTTGTCTGACTGACTTACTGAATGACTTGACTGACTGACTTACTGAATGACTTGACTGACTGACTTACTGAATGACTTGACTGACTGACTTACTGAATGACTTGACTGACTGACTTACTGAATGACTTGACTGACTGACTTACTGAATGACTTGACTGACTGACTTACTGAATGACTTACTGAATGTCTTGACTGACTTACTGAATGACTTGACTGACTTAATGAATGACTTGACTGACTTACTGAATGACTTGACTGACTGACTTACTGAATGACTTGACTGTTTGACTTACTGAATGACTTGACTGACTTACTGAATGTCTTGACTGACTTACTGAATGTCTTGACTGACTTACTGAATGTCTTGACTGACTTACTGAATGTCTTGACTGACTTACTGAATGTCTTGACTGACTTACTGAATGTCTTGACTGACTTACTGAATGTCTTGACTGACTTACTGAATGTCTTGACTGACTTACTGAATGTCTTGACTGACTTACTGAATGTCTTGACTGACTTACTGAATGTCTTGACTGACTTACTGAATGTCTTGACTGACTTACTGAATGTCTTGACTGACTTACTGAATGTCTTGACTGACTTACTGAATGTCTTGACTGACTTACTGAATGTCTTGACTGACTTACTGAATGTCTTGACTGACTTACTGAATGTCTTGACTGACTTACTGAATGTCTTGACTGACTTACTGAATGTCTTGACTGACTTACTGAATGACTTGACTGACTGACTTACTAAATGACTTGACTGACTAACTTACTAAATGACTTAACTGACTTACTGAATGGGCTGACTTACTGAATGACTTGACTGACTTACTGAATGACTTGACTGACTTACTGAATGACTTTATTAAAGTTAGAGACACTCAGTACAACCATCGACTTCAGTTCCAGAATTCTACTATCCACCTCAGCCCAGTAGGGCCACAGCATAACTCTCCACTCTCTTCACAATCATCCACAAACATTAGCACCCACAATTTAAGGTAAATACTATTATTTCTGTTACATTTGTAGTCTTAAGCAGTAAAAACAACATAATACATCACGATAATGAACTACAATTACATATTCTCTCTTATATTTGTAAGATCTGTTGGTCTAAAAAAAACTTGTTTGGCTTTTTGGGGACTCTCAGGAACGTAACCCTATTTTTCCCATAAGTTCTTTTAATTATCTAACACGATTTTAGCTAACACGACGTTTTCAGGAACGTAACTACCGTGCTAAATGAGGGCCTACTGTATTACAGAAAACAATAAAAAAGTAAAATACACATACGAGTTATGCTTACAGAAAAATACATTAAATTCACCATCTAACATTGTTACGAAGTGGGAGGAGCTATTGAAGGGAGGGAGAGGCGCAGTAACATTCAGTGTCTGGTAAGTCGTCATGGGTGTTGGATATTAGCCTTAGTGCTAATAAAATGTTGTGTAATTACACTAATATTAGTAATAAAGGTTATCTATCTATTACATATATCCAAATTGATATCAGAAACATGATAAATACTTAGAATGAATGCTGAAATGAATAATATGCCATAAATGAGGTACAGAGCAGCAGACCGCACATATGAGATGTTTACATCAGGGAAACATGCCTAAATCACTCTTGTCGAAGAACATATGCAAAATAGCATTTATTGTTATTAGAATAATAATAATAATTTATAATAATTGATCTGGAGCACTTTAAATGTTATCAGTATTTGGTAGCTGACATTTAGAGCACTTCCAAACAATTATTATTAATTATTATTATTATTTTTCCCTACAATATACGTATTGTAAGAAAATAATAATATTAATATTAATAATAATAATTAATAATAATAATAATAATAATTGCTGTGGAGTGCTCTAAATGTCAGCTACCAAATACTGATAACATTTAAAGTGCTCCAGATCAATTATTATAAATTATTATTCTAAAGGCATTTGTTCTTACGACAAGAGTGATTTAGGCATGTTTACCCTGATGTAAACATCTCATATATGGTGGCGGTCTGCCTGCTCTGTTACCTCATAATATGGCATATATTATTCATTTCAGCATCTTTATTACAGTTCTAGGGTATTTATCATGTTTCTGATATCAATTTGGAATAAATGTAATAGATAGATAACCTTTATTTAGTACATTCATTACTTACTGCTTCCTTAACCTATTGAACCATGAACAATCATAAAATGCATGAAAACATAGTAAAATATTGTACTATATAGTACTACATACATGTTATACTGTAGTTTAATAACAAATAATGAACGAAGAAAACACTCAGTGAGTGAGTGGTGTGGGGCTGGCTGCCTGGTCGGGGGGAAGGTAGTAGGGACGCTCGGTGGCAGAAACTTAAATATGATTTGGTGGGTGGGAATTTGGTGGCTGGGAATTTGGCGGCCGGGAATTGCGAATGTGTGAAGCCCGCGAAAGTAGAAAACGCAAAAGTTGAGGGATACCTGTACGTATATACTCAAAATTCTAGCGGCTTCAAATCAAGTGGGAGAAAGCTGGTAGGCCCACATATCAGAGAATGGGTCTGTGTGGTCAGTGTGCGCTGTATAAAAAAATCCTGTAGCACACAGTGCATAATGAAAAAAAAAACTCAGAACATGTTTTTGGATTAAAACTCCGACTTTGAGGTGTCTTTTCATATAGCATTTACGGCTGTATTTTCTTTTTGTTGTCTCATTTGATAGATTGGAAAACATATTACAGAAATAGAGATGATTCTGATTAGTTTCATGCTGAAAACGACCTGAAATTGAGCTCAAAGTAGCGGAAATGTTTGATTTTGCCAATGTTCAAGAGTAAACAAATCACACCATGCGTCCAAGTATTCTTTCACAAGTGCACTGATATTATTTATACCATTTTTACAATAATGCTGTAGTCTGCATAACAGTAAATCTTCTATTTTGAGTGAATAAAAATCCAAATAGAAAACAAGAGTAATATAAGAGGGGCCTAAAGACATGACTAATGAACAGAGAAAATCTTATTTTAGTGCCAGGAATGTCTGTATTGTTTATTCTGGACCCTATTTTGAAATTGACATCTTTTTAATTTTGCATGAAATTGGTCAAATTGCCAATTTCTGACCACTTTATTGGGTAGTTGAAATTGGTAAATTGGCGGTTTCTTGTACTCAATCGATAGAACAAATGGAGTTCTAAAGAAATAGCTATGAGTTTGGTCGACTGGAACAATGGAATTGGCTGAAAATAAGGCTCAAAGTCGGCGAAATCGCATGCGTATATATCGCGAGATCACTAACTTCAGAGCGTAATTCCGTAAGTTTTCCATCAAATTTCATACTTTTGGTGTCATTACCATCGGGAAAAGATTTTCATCATTTCATACGACTTTTTTTTTTTTTAGAATATTTTGCGACATACAATGACTGTTTCAGAAATGGGCTTCACAGTCAAAGGGTTAAACATATTATACAGTGGACCCTTGGTTATCAGCTGTTCCTGATATCGGCCAACTCGGTGATTGGCCGGTTTTTAGGCTTCCGGTGATCAGACGTTCGGCTCCCGGTGATCCGCCGTTTTTCGGTCATCGGCCGTATAGGCCGCATCCGTCCGCCAGCTGGGCCGCATGCGCTCAATTTGCCTGTGTCTCTCGGTGCATGAGGAAGCTTCTGCTCATTCATCCAAACATTTCGCTGGTTTTTTGTCATTGCAACTGCGAAATAAGTAACCAGGGCTCCCAAGAAAGTTCCTAGTAAAGTTCTTGTGGTAAAGAAAGTGAGAAACACCATGGAATTTAAGAGAGAGGTGATTGAGAAATATGAGAGTGGTATGCGGGTGCTGGAACTTGCCAGGATGTTTGGGAAAAACAAATCAACTATTACAACCATCCTGGCAAAGAAAGAACAAATCAAGGACGCTGATGTTGCCAAAGGAGTAACTTTTCTAACGAAACAAAGGTCACCAATAATGGAACAAATGGAAAAGTTATTGTTATTGTGGATTAAAGAAAAAGAAATAGTGTTAGACAGTGTAGTGGAGTCTGTTATTTGTGAGAAGGCAAGGCATTTGCATGAGGATCTTGTGAAGAAAACTCCTGGAACAAGTGCTGCTGGTAGTGAATTTAGGGCCAGCAAAGGCTGGTTTGAGAGATTTAAGAAGCGTACTGGCATACACAGTGTTGTAAGGCATGGCGAGGCTGCAAGTTCAGACAAACGTGCTGCTGAAAAGTTTGTGAGTGAATTTCAGGACTACATAAAGACTGAAAATCTGAAACCCCAACAAGTGTTTAATTGTGACAAAACAGGCCTGTTTTGGAAGAAAATGCCAAACAGGACCTACATCACGCAGGAGGAAAAGGCACTGCCAGGACACAAGCCTATGAAAGACAGGCTAACTCTCTTGTTGTGTAGTAATGCTAGTGGGGATTTCAAAGTGAAGCCTTTACTCATGTATTATAACTGAAAATCCCAGAGTATTCAAGAAACACAAAGTCCACAAGAATAGATTGTGTGTGATGTGGAATGCTAATCATAATGCATGGGTCACAAGGCAAATTTTCAGAGATTAGGTTGATGATGTGTTTGGCCCAAGTGTGAAAAAATACCTTCAGGAAAACAATTTGGGACTCAAGTGCCTTCTGGTACTGGACAATACTCCTGAACATCCTCAGACTTGGAAGACCAAATGTTTAGGGACTTCAATTTTATAAAAGTGAAGTTCTTGCCTCCTAACACCACCACTCTTCTCCAGCCCATAGACCAGGAGGTCATTTCTAACTTCAAAAAACTCTACACAAAAGCAGTGTTTCAAAAGTGCTTTGAAGTGACCTCGGACACTAATTTGACCCTAAGAGAGTTCTGGAGGAATCACTTCAATATCTACAACTGCATAAGCCTTATAGGTAAGGCTTGGGAGGGAGTGACTTCCAGGACTTTGAACTCTGCTTGGAGACCATTGTGGCCGGATTCTGTCCAACAGAGGGATTTTGAAGGGTTTGAGGCTGACCCTGACGACCATGTGTCTGTTGTGGAAGGTATTGTGGCATTGGGCAAGTCCCTGAGGTTGGAGGTGAGTGGCAAGGATGTGGAAGAGTTGGTGCAGGACCACAGGGAAGAGCTAACCACTGAAGAGCTGCAAGAGCTGGAACTGGAACAGCATCAGACCAGAGTTGAGGAACTTGCTTCAGAAAAGGAGGAGGAAGAGGGAGTGAAGGAGGTGCCTTCTTCAGTGATTAAGGACATATGTGGAATAGGTTGCAAAGTTTTGTTGAAAAATACCATCCTGACCAAGCTGAAACAAGCCATATCTGCAACATGTTTAGTGACAAAACCTTGTCCCACTTCAGGGAAATCTTAAAGAGGCGCCAGAAACAAAGCACTCTGGACAGTTATTTTTCTAGACAGGAGTCCAGTGACTCAAGCTGGTCCTAGTGGCATTAAGAGAAAAAGAAGGGAAGTAACCCCAGATAAGGACTTGTTACCTGAAGTCTTTTTGGAGGGGATTCCCCTTCCAAACACTAACTCCTCCCTATCTTCCAGAAGCCAGCATTAGTATTTAATTGTTAAAAAAAAAATATTTTTTTGTTGATATTTTTGTCTGGAATGGATTAATTGTATTTACATTAATTCTTAAGGGAAATATTATTTTGGTTATAGGCCATTTTGGTGTTAGGCCAAGCTTCTGGAACGGATTACGGCCGATAACCAAGGGTCCACTGTATTATTATTATACTATTAACCCTTAAACTGTCCACACGTAGATCTACGTTCACCTGCGTACTGCTCCGAATATTTTGAAAAAAAAAAAAAAAATCTTGTTTTTTTTTAAATGAAGAGTGCATTTTTATAAACAGGATAGGCTAAAAAAAAAAATTTTTAGGGTCAGTACTTGCCAAGATATAAGCCCGCCAATTTGGTGCTGGATGCTCACCTGACGGCAACATCAAGTCCTGCAGCTTGCAGAAGTATTGCCGATATACTTTTTTTTCTAGTTTTTATTTTAATTTATATAATTTTTATGTTCTGATAATTACAATTTATAATAGTTCTTGTGATTTCATAGCCAATCTTTGTTCTAACACTAATATTAGGTACTGAAATAGTACTCAAATAGTCACAATCACATCAACAGGTGAACATTTTCACCTGCCTTGGTCATTTACTATTGTCTATAAATATATACGAAGTATTTATAGGTCCCAGCAATGTTTTAGACATCCTGGAGTATATATGAAACTCCTTGAAGAATGGTGTTATGACAATTGTCAGATAACTACTGATAAGGCAGTGACATTGATGAATGAATATGTGCAGGGAACCCTTGCTTTTTCACTCTGTATCTATCTATCTGTCTGTCTGTCTATCTATTTGTCTGTATCTATCTGTCTGTATACCTATATGTCTGTCTGTATCTATCTGTCTGTATCTGTCTGTCTGTCTGTATCTGTCTGTCTGTGTCTGTCTAGCTCTGCTTATCTGTCTTTCTGTCTGCCTGTGTGCCTGGAGTATATGAAACTCCTTGAAGAATGGTGTGTTGACAAGCGTCAGATAACTCTTGACAGCCCAGTGACATTTGATACATGTCAGCAGTGCTGGAGGGAACCCTCCCTCTTTCAATGTCTGTCTGTCTGTCTGTCTAGCTCTGCTTATGTGTGTCTAACACTGCTTATCTGTCTTTCTGTCTGCCTGTGTGTGTCTTTCCGTCTGCTTGTCTCTCAGTCTCAGAGTGTGGCTCGTAAACCAACAGGTAGTGAGGTCATTTGTTTACTCTTGAACATTGGCAAAAATTGAACATTTCCGCTACTTTGAGCTCAGTTTCAAGCCATTTCCAATACTAAAACCAATCAAAATCATCTCTATATCTGTAATATATCTACCATTCTATCAAATGAGATCAAGAAATCGCAAATAAAACTATAAAAAGTATACAAAAAAACACTGTGCAAAGTCGCTGTTTTAATCGAAAATTACGGTTTCAGTTTTTTTCTTTCATTATGCACTGTGTGCTGCAGGATTTGTTTTATGTGGTGCACACTTACTACATAGATGTATTCTCTCATATCCAGGCCCAAATTTACCGCTCACAGCTTATCTGAGTGAGCTGAGCTCATGACGTAGAACTACGGTTTGGACCCTGAACTCAAAGCCGTAGAACTACGGCACGGACCCTGAAAGGGTTAAATGAAGGTTTGGGAGTTTTGTAAGCAAACCAGTTGTTGTAGCTGTTACCAGCCTGGACACGTATGATTTCTGTTCACTCCATCAAGCCGACTGGAAGTGATATAATGCAGTTAGCATTACAAACTCTGTTTTCTCTTATACTAACACGTCTGAAGGAGGAAAGAATGGGAAGATGTTTTCATAGCTGGACCAAGTATGCCTGCCACCACCGTCCTCCCCAGCCACCACATTCATAATGACATACATATTTTATTCATTCTAGAGTGTATATCAGGTTTTTATGTTATTTATATTGTTTATTATGTCATTAGATGAATTGTGATAGATAAATAAGCTGTCGAGTTGATAAAAGCTTCATAGTGAAGTACTATTTTGTCATGCCTCCTGACAGCAGGAATGGATTAATTGTATTTCCATTATTTCTTATAGGAAATATTAAATCGCCTTTCGAACATTTCGTGTTAAGAACAAGCTCCTGGAACGGATTATGTTCGAATAGCGAGGGTCCACTGTATATATCATGTTTCTATGTTACAGTAGAACGTCATTTAGCACGAGATTATGTTGCATGTTACCGGTATTGCACGATTTAAGATTTGCGACAATTATCATCTTACCGACGTAAAGATGATATTACACGGTTCGGCAGGAGGAGAAAATTTTGAGCGCATGGTTATTTACTGCCTAAGAATCCTCATGCTTTGAGGAAAAGGGAATTTGTTTTTCCTTCCTGCAAACTGTAAGTTTATTCAGATACACGGGGCCAGGAGCTGAGTCTCGACCCCTGCAACCACAATTAGGTGAGTACAGTTACATACATTATCATACATAGCAGCATATGTGTAGAGAACCTAGGATAACCCAAGTCAGTCAATGGAAATACTGTCACTCTGACTTTTTGGGTTATCCTAGGTTCTACACATACATGTACCCGACTTACGATATTTTTCATTCCGAATGCTGTTCAAGTGCCATTACCAAACGAATTTATCTCCATAAGAAATGATGTAAAATAGACTAGTCCTTTTAGACCCCCAAAATTACACTTACAAAATAAACTTACATAAAAGGGTGAGTTTGGGGACCATCGTAAGTCGGGGTACCACTGTATGCTGCTATGTATGATAATCTTCGTAACTGTATCTGTGTATACCTGAATAAACTTACAGTTTGTGGGAAGGAGAAACAAATAACCATTCTCACAAGCAGTCTTGTTACTACTACTGTTGTGGTTCAGCAGACACCACCCGCCTTACCCAGCCACCACGGACCCCACCATCCCAGCATTCGTACATATTTCATACCCGTCAAGAAGTCCTGGCTACAAGCCAGCTGTGTTTGTGAAGAATAAGAGTGAATTGTGTTTTGATCTTGAATTAACGAAGAAAACAAAGATATTAGACACGACATAACCCATGGCCGTAATGAAGTGTTACTTTGTACACATAAAAAGATGTAAACATAAGTTTGTGTGACTGACTAACTTGACTGACTGAATGACTTGACTGAATGAATGCCTTGACTGACTGACTGAATGAATGCCTTGACTGACTGACTGAATGACTTGACTGACTGACTGACTGACTTGACTGACTGACTTGACTGACTGACTGAATGACTTGACTGACTGACTTACTGACTGACTTACTGAATGACTTACTGAATGACTTACTGAATGACTTACTGAATGACTTACTGAATGACTTACTGAATGACTTACTGAATGACTTACTGAATGACTTACTGAATGACTTACTGAATGACTTACTGAATGACTTACTGAATGACTTAAAGTTAGACACTCAGTTCAACCATCGACTTCAGTTCAAGAACTTCTACTATCCACCTCAGCCCAGTAGGGCAACAGCATAACTCTCCACTCTCTTCACAATCATCCACAAACACCAGCACCCACAATTTAAGGTAAATACTATTATTTCTATTACATTTGTAGTCTTAAGCAGTAAAAACAACATAATTCATCACGATAATGAACTACAATTACATATTCACTTTTATTTTTGTAAGATCTGTTGGTCTAAAAACAACTTGTTTGGCTTTTTTGGGACTCCCAGGAACGTAACCCTATTTTTCCCATTAGTTCTTTTAATTATTTAACACGAAATTATCTAACACGACTTTTTCAGGAACGTAACTATCGTGCTAAATGACGTTCTACTGTATTTTTTGTTTATTATGTCATATTAAATGATTTGTGATAGATAAAAAGACGTAGAGTTGATATTAGTGTCATACTGAAGTATTTTGTCCTGTCTCCCAAGAGGGAATTCCGCTGGAACGGATTAATGGCATTTCAATTAATTTAAATGAGGAAAATTGATTTGATATACGAGCAAATTGAGTTACGAGCTAGGTCATGGAACAGATTAAACTCGTAAGTCGAGGTTCCACTGTACAGTGGAACCTCAAGTTTGGGCCGCCCCAAGTTTCGGCCTTTTTGAGTTTCGGTCACTTTTTTCGCCTAAATTTTGTCTTGAGTTTCGAACAGTGCCTTGAGTTTCGCCCACTGTACAAGACCTATCCGCCTGCCTGCACCCACACAAAGCATTCCACGCATGCGTTGTGAGTCAGTCTGGCTTTGTTTCTCAAGTGAACATTACCCTGCGCGTTCATCCAAACATTTCCCAAAAATCCATTGTGTTTTGAGCTTGTTGATTGAGTGTGACTGCTACATAATTAACCATGGGCCCAAAGAAACTTCCTAGTGCCAGCCCTTTGGTAAAAAAGTGAGAAACACAACAGAATTGAAGAAATTGTAGACAAATTCAAAAGTGGTGTGTGTATCCGAGCTTGCCAGGATGTATGGCAAAAATAAATCAACCATTAGTTCCATCCTGGCAATAAAACGAAATCAAGGAAGTTGATGTTGCGAAAGGGGTAGATATGCTAATGAAAAATAGATCACAAACAATTGAGGATGTTGAGAAGTTGTTGTTGGTGTGGATCAATGATAAACAGTTATCGGGAGATAGTGTTTCGGAGCGATCATTTGTGAAAGGCGAGGCAGTTGCACGCGAACTCGTAAAGAAAATGCCTGGAACGAGTGCTGCTGTTTGTGAATTTAAGGCCAACAGAGGCTGGTTCGACAACTTCAAGAAGCGTAGTGGCATCACAGTGTTAACAAAAAAGGCACAATACCATGACTGGAACAATACACAAATAACCCGCACATAGAAGAGAGGAGCTTACGACGACGTTTCGGTCAGACTTGGACGATTTACAAAGTCACACTAACAAAAAGGAGAGAAGGAGGGAGTATATATAGGCTAGCAGAGGGACAGGAACAAGAGAGGAAGTGGTGGAGGAGATAGTAGAAGTAGTAGTAGTAGTAGTAGTAGTAGTAGTAGTGGAGTCAGTCATATACTAAGAAAGAGGAGCACTGCAAGGGAGCTAGGGGCCTACAAAGGGTAGGAGCAAGAACACACATTAGATTAAGCTGCCCCTAATGCCATGGCATGCCAGTGGCTCTCCTTGTATTTCAGTTTTATGATTAACTACCAATATATATGTATACTTGCAAAGAAATAAAAAAAATATTTTATTTATTTATTTTTTATTTATAAAATATTCTGCACTTGAAAAAATGAATTTCCCCTGGGACTTTTCATGAACTTATGAAAAGTTTGTGATACAGTTGACCATGACCTTTTAAACCTAAAACTCGAACATTACAAGGTCAGAGGACACTCTCTTGATTACCTAAAATTTTATCTTAGCAATAGAACCCAGTATGTATACACAAATGGAGCCAGCTCCATTACACAACCTATTCTTGTTGGAGTCCCACAGAGGAGTGTCCTTGGCCGACTTCTCTTTCTCATTTACATCAATGACCTCCCAAATGCATCTAATCTCCTTAAACCTGGAGTATACCTGGAGAGAGTTCCAGGGGTCAACGCCCCTGCGGACCGGTCTGTGACCAGGCCTCATGTTGGATCAGAGCCTGATCAACCAGGCTGTTACTGCTGGCCGCACGCAGTCCAACGTACGAACCACAGCCTGGCTGGTCAGGTACAGACTTTAGGTGCTTGTCCATTTTATTTGCAGATGACACTACTTATGTCTTCTCTCACCCAAACCCAACCATACTAACAGACATTGTAAATGCCGAACTAGTAAAAATATCTACTTGGATGACTACCAACAAACTTACTCTCAATATAGACAAAACCTACTTCAAGCTATTTGGAACAGAGCTTCAAATGTACAGCTAAACATATTGATAAATGGTTCACCCATTTCTAGACAGACAGAGGGCAAATTTCTAGGTCTCCACCTTGACTGCAGTCTCAAATTTCAGACACACATACAGCAAATTTCCAAGAAAGTCTCCAAAACAGTAGGCATCCTTTCAAAGATACGGTACTATGTCCCCAATCAGCTCTTCTAGCTCTGTACCACTCTCTCATTTACCCTTACCTCACCTATGGCATTTGTGCATGAGGCTCAACCACACAAATCACCTTAAGCCTTTAATAACCAATAAAAGCTGCAGTACGACTGACCATTTAATCTGTTTATAGCCTAAGTAATCTTAAGTTAATTTTAAGTTTGCCCATAATGCTCCGCATACAGGGGCTTTTGGTATGTACACCCCACTACTATATTAGCTTCTGCAACTTTGTATCATGTCCAAATAAAATTATTATTATTATTACTAACTCCTGCATTAGACAACACACTCCCCCACTTTTCAAGAGCCTTAACTTGCTTAATATACAAAACATCCACACTTATTATTGTGCCATACATACACAGAACATTATACTGAAATATAAACCTTCCTCTCAAACTCCTCCTTTATAACTATTACAGAAACACAGCCATAATACGAGACATAAATCACTCTTGATATCCCTTGTGTCCATCTCTCCCCCTGCAAAAATGCTATACGTAAAGGGCCCAAGATCTGGAATTCCTCGAACACACTAAAGGACTCGTCTGTAAATTAATTTAAGGCCCTACAAGAAATCACCCATCACCCAAAAAAACCAGACAAACTGTACCTAATACCTACCAGTTACTCAAAAGTACCATATTGTGCTGAGGATTTCTCAACCACTTACCCACTACTTCAAAATTAGGATGTCAAATTTCATTGTTTTAAATAGTACTAAATTTTAATACATCATATTGTAAATTGTTCTATTGTAATATGTAATCATTATAAACTAACTTTGTGTAATTATTCTTACAGACTTATCAAAACAATGTAGCATTACCTAACAGAATATTCAATTTCACTCACTGTAACTTATCTAATACCCTATGAACTATTATTGCCTTCCCCAAATTTTTAAGTTTGCCTGAAATGCTCTGCACACTGGTCCTTTTGGCATGTACACCCCAAATATTTTTTACTCTGTACAACCATGTATCATGTCAAAAAAAACTTTTATTCTTATTAGGTATCTACTGCTTGCTTGATGAACGGGACAACAGGTGTAAAAGGAAAACGCCCCAAGTTTTTTCCCTTGTTTGGGGGTCAAAATGGACAATTTTTGTGAAGCAAGA
>WNWK01014132.1:0-52621 GCA_009830355.1 Cherax destructor | reverse complement strand
AGGTCTGGTACGCTGGCGATAATCGGGATTGAAAATTGAGCCGACCGATAATCAGACTGGCCGATTTCCGGGGTCCACTGTATATAACTGTTCCACATGTGTCTTAATTATCAACAAATAGATGTACAGAGGAGAAAGGATGTGAAACATGTAGTGAGAATAGTGACCTGAGTCAGATGTGGTATGGTGAAACTAATTCTGGGTAGACTGATGACAGCTTGGACAAATATATGGCTGAGGAGAGGCTGGATTCAAGAAGGATCAATCTAGTATGGGCCAGTAGGCCTCCTGCAGTGTTTCTCCATACTGTGACCTATTGTTATGTGGGACAGTAATGAAGAAGTGTTTTGGTAAGAGATTCAGCTATGTTGTAGAAGCCATTGTTCTGGTTGAAGTTGTTTGATATACTGATTACTAATGATTCCAGAATCTAGTGTTTTGAAGTGTCTTCTAGTTTAACAATGAGTCGTAAATTGTTGTAATTGATCAGATGGTTGAGAAGTTTCTGTAGAAACACCGCATTATTTAAGTGGTCCATTCTGCTAATATATTCGTGTTCAGAAATGTGAGTGTGGGTCTCTTGATGTTTCTCCCACATATAATATTTAGTCACAATTATTGTAAGGATTGTGTATACCCCATTCATGGTTTTGTCTTGGTGTTCCATACTAGTGATGTTCTTGATTGTAGTGAGGCTACAATCAAAAACATCACTTAATATATGTGGAGAAATATCAAGAGACCCACACTCACATTTCTGAACACAAATATATTAGCAGAATGGACCATTTGAATAATACTGTTTTTCACAGAAACTTCCTCAACCATCTGATCAATTACAACAATTTATGACTCATTGTTAAACTAGAAGACACTTCAAAACACTAGATTCTGGAATCATCAGTAATCAGTATATCAAACAACTTCAACCAGAACAATGGCTTCTACAACATAGCTGAATCTCTTACCAAACACTTCTTCATTACTGTCCCACATAACAACAGGTCACAGTATGGAGAATCACTGCATCTGGCCTACTGGCTCATATTAAGCAGGTTCTTTTTAATTCAGGCTCTCCTCAGCTATATTTGTCCAAGCTGTCATTAGTCTACTCAGAATTAGTTTCAGTATAACTCGCCTGGCTCTTCAGGTCAACCTCTGTAAAACATTGAAATATGCAATAAAATACCATTTTAACACATTTTCTGAGTACAGTGGTACCCGCATTTCATCAATAATTGTTCAGAAGGCTGTTCGAGTGCCGTTACCGAACGAATTTGTTCGCATAAGGACGAATGTAAATTAGATTAGTCGTTTCAGACCCCCAAAAATACACTTACAAAAGCACTTACAAAAATACATTTACATAATTGTTTGAGTTGGGAGCTGACGAAATCCAGGGTACCACTGTATGAAATCCAGGGTACCACTGTATTTCAATGTTTCACATATTTTTTAAAAAATATATGAAATACATTCAATAATAATATTTATTTTTATAGATTTTACATTCTTTCTTCCCAGGTAGATCTGTTTGTGACTTGATAAAGCCCACTGTGTGGGTGATACGTTGTCAATAAAGGATCTCTTTATACTGCATTTGTGTCTTTTTCCATCTTATCAGTATTTTATGCCATTTCTCTCCTTCCTCAGAGTAGATAAGTAAGTTTATTTAGGTACAGGTGCACATAAATACAATTACAGTGGTACCTCGGTATATGTCCTTAATCCGTTCCAGGACCTTGGACTTATACCAAACAGGACGTATACCAAACGAATTTTCCCATGAGAAATAGTATAGGAAAATGATTAATCTGTTCCCATGAAAAAAATCCTATTGTTATTGGCATATTATACATTGATGGGGTTATTTTTATTTATTTACACATCGGCCGATCCCACCAAGGCAGGGTGGCCCTAAAAAGAAAAACTTTCATCATCATTCACTCCATCACTGTCTTGCCAGAGGGTGCTTTACACTGCAGTTATATAACTGCAACATTAACACCCCTCCTTCAGAGTCAGACACTGTACTTCCCATCTCCAGAACTCAAGTCCAGCTTGCTGGTTTGCCTGAATCCCTTCATAAATGTTACAGTGGACCCTCGGTTAGAAAGGTCCCGTTGGAAGCTTTGGAAACAGCTTTTTTCGTAATCGGTTAGCGAAAAATTCTCGGTTACCGAAAGGTATTAGACATGTCCGCCTGCTCCGCGCAAGCGCAGAACGCCAGTGAAGCATTGTTTACCATTGAGAGAACATTACCTAGCGTGCTCTTTCAAAGATTCACAATATATTTGGTGTCTTTTTGGTGGTTTAGTTATTGCCACTGTGAAAAAGTCAGCATGGGTCCAAAGAAGCTTCCTAGTGGCACCCCTGTGGTAAAGAGAGTGAGGAACACCATCGAACTGAAGAAGGAAATCATAGAAAAATATGAGTGGTGTACGTCTGAGTGATCTTGCCAGGATGTACAAGAAAACTCCATCTACTATGGGCACTATCCTGGCACAGAGAAATGAGATCAAGGAAGCTAATGTTGCAAAAGGGGTTAATTTGTTAACGAAACAAAGATCGAAAACAGTGGATGAGGTTGAGAAGTTGTTGTTGGTGTGGATCCATGAAAAACAGAGAGCGGGTGATAGTATTTCTTTGGTGATAATTTGTGAAAAGGCAAGGAAGTTGACGAATCTTCTGAAGACAATGCCTGGAACCAGTGGTGAGGAGAGTGATTTTAAAGCCAGCAAAGACTGGTTTGAGAAGTTTAAGAAACGTAGTGGCATACACAATGTTGTGAGGCATGGTGAGGCAGCCAGCTCAGACAAACGTGCAGCTGAAAAATTTGTGCACGAATTCAAGGGGTTCGTAGAGGCTGAACAATTCCTCCCCAACAAGTGTTTAATTGTGATGAAACAGGCCTGTTTTGGAAGAAAATGCCCAACAGGACCTACATTACTCAGGAGGAAAAGGCACAGCCAGGACACAAGCCTATGAAAGACAGGCTAACTCTTATGATGTGTGCCAATGCCAGTGGTGATTTTAACCCTTAAACTGTCCACACGTAGATCTACGTTCACTCGCGCACTGCTCCGAATATTTTGAAAAAAAAAAAAATGGTTTTTTTTTAAAAAATGAAGAGCGCATTTTTATAAACAGGATAGGCTAAAAAAAAAAATTTTAGGGCCAGTACTTACCGAGATATAAGCCCTACAAGTTGGTGCTGGATGCTCACCTGACGGCAACAACAAGTCCTGCCGCTTGCAGAAGTAATGCCGATATACTTTTTTTTCTAGTTTTTAATTTATTTTATACAATTTTTATGTTCTGGTAATTACAATTTATAATAGTTCTTGTGATTTCATAGCCAATCTTTGTTCTAACACTAATATTAGGTACTGAAATAGTACTCAAATAGTCACAATGACACCAACAGGTGAACAATTTCACCTGCCTTGGTCATTTACTATTGTCTATAAATATATACAAAGTATTTATAGGTCCCAGCAATGTTTTAGACATCCTGGAGTATATATGAAACTCCTTGAAGAATGGTGTTATGACAATTGTCAGATAACTACTGATAAGACAGTGACATTGATGAATGAATGTGTGCCAGGAACCCTTGCTTTGTTTTCACTGTCTGTATCTGTCTATCTATCTATCTGTCTATCTATCTATCTGTCTATCTATCTATCTGTCTATCTATCTATCTGTCTATCTATCTGTCTGTCTATCTGTCTATCTATCTGTTTGTCTATCTATCTGTCTATCTGTTTCTCTATCTATCTGTCTATCTGTCTATCTATCTGTCTATCTGTCTATCTGTCTATCTATCTGTCTATCTGTCTATCTATGTTTCTATCTATCTGTCTAGCTCGGCTTATCTGTCTTTGTTTGCCTGCCTATGTGTGCCTGGAGTATAATATGAAACTCCTTGACTAATGGTGTTATGACAAGTGTCAGATAACACTGACAGCCCAATGACATTGATGAATGAATGTGCGCAGGGAACCCTCGCTTTGTTTTCACTGTATCTGTCTATCTATCTGTCCATCTGTCTATCTGTCTGTGTCTCTGTCTAGCTCTGCTTATCTGTCTTTCTGTCTGCCTGGAGTATATGAAACTCCTTGAAGAATGGTGTTATGACAAGTGTCAGATAACACTGACAGCCCAATGACATTGATGAATGGGAGCAGGGAACCCTCTCCTTGTTTCCACTGTCTATCTGTCTGTCTGTCTAGCTCTGCTTATCTGTCTTTCCGTCTGCCTGTGTGTGTATCTTTCCGTCTGCCTGTGTGTGTGTGTGTCTTTCCGTCTGCTTGTCTCAGTCTGAGTGCGGCTCGTAAGCCAACAGGTATTATACGCGATGCAGAAGTGACAATGTGACAATGCGTATTACTTGCCAGTCATGTGTATTATGTCTTATATATACAAGTATTGTATAGGACTTTGCCTGGATTTTTAGGTTATCCTAAATAATTTACACTATGTATAATAACTGTACTTATGTGTACATGTAGAGAGATATTACAGATATATATAGATAGACAGATATAGACAGATACAGAGATATAGGACAGATAGATATAGACAGATATAGACAGAGATATAGACAGATATAGACAGATATAGACAGAGATATAGACAGATATAGACACAGAGACAGCCAGAGACAGCCAAAGCCAGCCTGCCGAATATATAAGAACGTAAAAAAGAAGGAACACTGCTGAAGGCCTACTGGCCCATGCAAGGCAAGTCCATGTCACCCCCAGCTTAGACCAATGACCCACCTAGTCAGGTCACATCCTCTGAAGGAAGGAGCACAGCATCAGACCACAAGCTAGTCAGGTCCAACTCACACCCACCCACAGCCACTCATGTATTTATCGAACCTATTTTTACTTTCCTCTTATAAGGGGAGTGTTAATGCGACATGACATCAGTGAATCCATGGTGTTTGCCACATTATTTGCTCCAGCTGGCACTCAATTGAACTAGTGCTCCCACAAGGTACTAAGTGGTCCCAGATTTTTTTAATACTGCGCACACTGAGGGCGCAGACCCATTCTCTCATGTCTAGGCGACTCAGGCCAATTGCACTAAATTTGAAGGAATGAAAAATAAAACGTTGATCTACGTTCGGAGCAGTACGCGTACAAACGTATATCAACGTTTGGACAGTTTAAGGGTTAAAGTGAAGCCTTTACTGGTGCATCACACAGAAAATCCCAGACCCTTCAAGAAACACAATGTTGACAAGAATAAATTGTGTGTGCATTGGAAAGCTAACACCAAGGCATGGGTCACTACGGAGATTTTCAAGGAATAGATGACTGGAGTGTTTGGCCCTAGTGTGAAGAAATACCTCCTGGAAAAGAAATTGCCACTCAAGTGCCTCCTGCTACTGGACAATGCTCCTGCTCATCCTCACAACTTGCAAAGAGTTGTTGCCTGACAACATAAATTTCATCAGAGTGAAGTTCTTGCCTCCTAACACCACTCCTCTCATCCAGCCCATGGACCAGCAGGTCATTTCCAACTTCAAGAAACTGTACACCTGTTTCAGAGGTGCTTTAATATGACCAATGACTCTGAATTGACCCTAAGAGAGTTCTGGAAAGAACACCTCAATATCGTGCATTGCATAGGCCTTATAGGTAAGGCTTGGGAGGAAGTGACTTCCAGGACTCTGAACTCTGCTTGGAGACCACTGTGGCCGGATTGTGTCCAAGAGAGGAATTTTGAAGGATTTGAGGCTGACCCTGACGACCCTGTGCCTGTTGTGGAACATGTTGTGGAAGATATTGTGGAATTGGGGAACAGCCTGGGGTTGGAGGTGAGTGGTGAGGATGTGGAAGAGTTGGTGGAGGAGCACAGGGTAGAGCTAACAACTGAAGAGCTGCAAGAGCTTCATCTGGAACAGCAACAGACCACAGCTGAGGTTATTGCTTCAAAGGAGGAGAGAGAGAGAGATAAGGAGGTGCCTTCTTCAGTGCTTAAGGAGATGTGTACAAAGTGGAATGAGTTGCAGACATTTGTTGAAAGATACCACCCTGAGCAAGCTGAAATGAGCCTTCTGTGCAACCACTTCAGTGACAGATCCATGTTGTACTTCAGAAAAGTGTTGAAGAGTCGCCAGAAACAGAGGACTGTGGACAGTTACTTTACCAGGCAGGGGTCTAGTGACTCTCAAGCTGGTTCTAGTGGCATTAAAAGACCAAGAAGGGAAGTAACCCCAGAGAGGGACTTGTTACCTGAAGTCCTTTTGGAGGGGGATTCCCCTTCCAACCACTAACACCCTGCTCCAATCATCAGATAACGAAAGATTCAGATTAAGTAATAGCTCCTGGACTGGATTAATTTCGTTAACTGAGGGTCCACTGTACTTTGCTCACACTCCAACAGCACGTCAAGTATTAAAAACCATTTGTCTCCATTCACTCCTATCAAATGGAGACAAATGGTTTTTAATACTTGACGTGCTGTTGGAGTGTGAGCAAAGTAACATTTATGAAGGGATTCAGGGAAACCGGCAGGCCGGACTTGAGTCCTGGAGATGGGAAGTACAGTGTCTGCACTCTGAAGGAGGGGTGTTAATGTTGCAGTTTGTATCAAGGTTGTATAAAATAATTTAAACACTGCTTAATACTAAAATATGTAATTTAAACACTGCTTAATACTAAAATACATACATAAATACAAAAGAATTAGATGAAATAAATGCAAATTTAACCTCACTTTACTTTGCTGAAAAGAGTCGAGTGCCTACTACAATAGTGCTGAGAAGGGAGGAGGAGGAAATGTTATTGTTTGGAAGGAGAGTCCCCTTCTCTTTCCTGTCTCTTTTTCCTATTTGGACCTGGTTGAAGCTCACCAGGTTTGACTTTTACTAAAAATCTGTCCAAAGAACTTTGCTTCTGCTTTCTCCTCAGGATGTTTCAGAAATGTGACATTGTCTTGTCATTCCAGACAATGCTATTGGGCTTTGTTGGGGTGGTACTTCTCTGC
This sequence comes from Cherax destructor, assembly GCA_009830355.1. NCBI lineage: Eukaryota > Metazoa > Arthropoda > Malacostraca > Decapoda > Parastacidae > Cherax > Cherax destructor. The sequence continues at coordinate 45,619 of WNWK01014132.1, read as the reverse complement.
AAAGTTTTTGACGTCCATCCATTTGGCAAAGATTTCCTTGATTAATGAAGACGGGGCTTTCTCTATCTCCTCTTCCAAGCCTGAAGAGAGTGCATCCATCTTAGTCTTGTGCTCCTCCTTCTCAAGTTCCTGCAGCTCCTCAGTGGTCAGGTTGTTCACTGAATGGTAGCAACGGGTGTACTGACACTAGTGGGTAGTCGTGGCTTTGTCTCGAGAGAGGTAAACAAGGGTAGTGCGTGGTGTTGTGACTCATTTTGACCCATACAAGTTCTAGCATGTGAGTCGTATTTCAAACAAGGGTCGTATACCAAAATAAAAATTTCGCGTCCAAACAGGACGTATACCCAGTTGGACTTATTCCAAAGCGGACATATACCGAGGTACCATTGTATCATTCATAGTTTTAAAATGTGTAAATTGCATAGGATAACCCAAAAAAGTCAAAGTGACTTACGTATTTCCATTGTGGTCATTGTAATATCTTTTTATTTAAAACCTAGCAGTAAGTTATAGTAGGAATCAGTCATCTTACATGCCAGCCAACAGTGTTGTTCAAGTGAATGTACTAACACTATTGTCTCCCTCAGAGAGGATCATGTTACATACCAGCCAACAGTGTTGTTCAAGCGCACTAAGCATCACAAGGGATCCATCTACTGCCTGGCCTGGAGTCCCTTAGGGGACCTGGTGGCCACTGGCTCCAACGATAAAACTGTCAAACTCATGAGGTTCAACCCAGACTCATGCAATATGGATGGTATGTAAAAGACTTTTTACACATGTAGTGTAGAATTTTGCATCTTGTTGGGCAGAGAATAAATCTTTGAGGTAGTAGTTAGCTGGACAATATAAAGATGTATTCAGTAGCTCATATCTTTGTGCACTTGAAGATAATTCTCAAATATTTTACTAATTCCCCAAATATTTCCACCTGACAGACAGTGATGAAGAAGAAAGTTCTCAGAGTAAGATCTTAATGTATCTTTTCCTATTTTCTTGTATAAGTCATAATAGGGCTTTTATATTTATCAATAGAAGAAATAGACCTCAGCATGTATAGTACAATTGTTCCTTTAATGCTTTACTGGTCAGACATATTCTGAGAGATGTTTGCCACAAGTTATTACAGTACAAAACTGTAAATAATTTTTATATAAAAAGTAGAGCACAATATTAATAAGCCTTTTTTTAATTACTCTTCCTTATCTTTTTTCTTAGGGATGTTTTTCTAGAGGTTCAGACATACACGACAGACTAAACAAAAATTCATTTAGTAATAATGACTACACTAGTTGATTTTTGTGTTTCCTCAAAAGCATCCATTTGGCATTTTTATAAACAAGACTGAGCATACTCTGGGTTTTCTTGGCTGGCATTACTGAAGTAGGCTGACAGTAAACTTACATCACTTCAGTGGAATTCCAAGCCTTAATCTGACATCCTAATGATGGTGTGAATGTCAGTCTGTTTCTGTGGTTTGACTCGCAGAAGGATGAACTGTCATTCTCATGAACGTCATTCCGTTCAAGGCTCCATACTCCATTGAATTATTACTACATACATTCATTTATTTTGAATTTTCATCACCTAACCTGGCATGTTGCAGAAGACCAGTCCTTAAAATCCTGAGAGTGTGACTGATCTCAGTATTTTAGATACAGATATTGCTCTATATTATACAGTGTACGTACTGTGTTTTTGTCTGGCAGTCATAATATTATTATCGACTGGATAAATGCTCTTCCAAGTGTCAAGTCCCTCAGATTACTCACCCTGGTATATACCATTGACTGTTTTCCAGAGTTTCCCTATTCCCTCACCCCAGCCCTGGACCAGGCATGTCTGGTGCTTGCCTGGTGAACTAGGTTGTTACTGCTGGTGGCCCGTTAGCCCAGATTTTTTTACATTTAGTATTCTTAACGTTGTGTAGTGGGTTTGTGCATTTATTTTTATTTATATTTTCCCTTATTTCTTTATTTTGATGAAGTTTTTTATGGAATTGGACCACTTAATTAACAGCACCTTTTATACAGTTGGACCATTTAACTAATTAATAGTACCTCTTATACAGTTGGACAAGTTAATTACAGTAGACCAGCATATTACACAGATTTATTTGGCACGTTTTGGTTATTACACTATTGAAAAATTGTGGCACAATTTTATGCAACACTTTGTAAAATTAACTTAACATGGTTCCGTTTGCGGGCGAGGAAAAAATTTCCCCAGCTCAAGCTGCCACCTTGTTGTGGGTCAGCGGGGAAGACCTCTCGCCATCCCCTGCCACCCCCGACACTCCCACCACCCTCATTCCAGCCTTCGTGAATGTGTTCAGTTCCATTGTGTCTTAGGAGCTAGCTGTGTTTGTGAATTGTGTTTTGATCTTTTAATTGCCATTTCTAAAGAGTGTACAGAGAACTTTTACTGCACATATAAGTTCCATCAAAAACCTCAACTACTGGGAACGCTTGGAAGCACTTGACTTGTACTCGCTGGAATGCAGGCGAGAGAGATATATCATAATCTACACTTGGAAAATCCTAGAAGGAATTGTCCCAAATCTGCACACAGAAATTGCTCCCTACGAAAGTAAAAGACTGGGTAGGCGGTGCAAAATACCTCCAATGAAAAGTAGAGGCACCATTGGTACACTAAGAGAAAACATCATAAGTGTCCAGGGCCCAAGACTGTTCAACAGCCTCCCACCATGCATAAGGGGAATTACCAATAGGACCCTGGCTGCCTCCAAGAGGGAGCTGGAGAGATACTTAATGTCTGTGCCGGATCAGCCAGGCTGTGGATCGTACGATGGATTACATACGGCCAGCAGTAACAGCCTGGTTGATCAGGCCCTGATCCACCGGAAGGCCTGGTCATGGACCAGGCCGCGGGGGCGTTGATCCCTGGTAGACTCCAGGTAGATATCTTGTATCTGCCAAGCAATCATGGCACCCAGTAGGCATACAGTGTTGCTGAAAGTGGCAAGAAAAGGTATAAGCATTTAAGTCTTAGAATTAACGAAGAAAATAGATATATGTATTAGACAAAAGATGGCCTGTCTACCTACCTACTTGTGGCCTTAATGAAGCATCAGTTTGTACAATATATAAGAATGAGGTAAATATACAAGTTTGTGTGATGAATAACTTACTTGACTGACTGACTTATTTGACAGACTTACTTGACTGACTTACTTGACTGACTTACTGACTTTGCTGACTTACTGACTGACTTGACTGACTGGCTTACTTGACTGACTGGCTTACTTGACTGACTGACTTACTTGACTGACTGACTTACTGACTGACTGATTTACTTACTGACTTGATTGAAGAGGACCCTGACAAATCTAGAAGCAGTGCTCTGAAATGGTGTCTAGAGCAGCTGATGCCTTACCGTCAGCTGTTTAATATACTGTAGGGTAAAATAGAACAGAAATTCATTACAGAATTTATGCACACTCCAGAACAACCATCGACTTCACCACCAGAACCTCTACCATCCACCTCAGCCTCGTAGGGCCACAGCATAACTCTACTCTCTTCACAAACACCAGCACCCACAATTTAAGGTAAGAAATACTATTACAGTGGACCCCCGAGTTTCGTAAACCCCGGAAATCGTACATTTATGTAAGTATAATATTGTAAGTGCTTGTGGAAGTGTATTTTTGGGGGTCTGAAATAGACTAACCTACGTGACAATTTTCCTTAAGGGAGTAAATTCGTTCGGTAATGGCGCTTGAGCAGACTTCAGGAGTGAAGTTTTTATGAAACTCAGGGGTCCACTGTACAGTGGAACCCCGAGTTTCGGCCATAATCCATTCCAGGAGCTAGGCCTAAACTCGAAGCGGCTGAAAGTCAAAGCAATATTTCCCATAAGAAATAATGTAAATGCAATTAATCCGTTCCACCCAAAAATGTTCACAAAAAAATTCATTTTTTAAAGATTAAATACTATAGTTTTACATACAGAAAACAATCAGAAATAGATATAAAGCGCTAATTTTAATGGATAAATGAACATTTAAATCAGTTTTACCTTTATTGAAGACTCTTGTTGGCGTATGAGAGAGGCAGGAGAGTTTGTTTGGAGGCAGGACAAAATAGTCCTTCAATATGACACTAATATCAAATCTACGGCTTATTTATCTAGCACAATTCATCTAATATGACATAATAAACAATATTAATTACATAGAAACATATATACTCTAGAATGAATAAAATATGTCATTACAAATGTCACAAGTTGTGTTGTTTGTTGTTGGGTGTATAAGGGCCACTGAAAGATAAGCCTTACATAGGAGTGGCGATGGCCGCCAGAGACGGCTTAACTTACTTGCTACACTCTTAATGCTACACTTTATTGCTGGCTGGTGCTATAGCCTTTATCGACTCGTGCTTGTTTAGTATCGTACATATCGTAGAATCACTGAAAAAGGCACATTCTTTCCTCTCTCTTCCTCTTCCACTTTGGTACTTTGCTACAATTTCTTCCTTCAATTCTATCGTGTTTGTCACTTTCTTTACCAAAGGGCTGCCACTATGAAGTTTCTTTGGGCCCATGGTGGCTTATTTCGCAGTCACAATCAATAAACAAGCACTAAACACAATGAATTTATTGTGAAATGTTTGGATGAGTGCGTTGGGTAATGTTCACTCAATGGTAAACAAAGCTAGACAGGCTCATGATGCCTGCGCGGAGAGGCGCACAAGAACGAGCAGACGGACAGGTCTGGTATGCCAGCCGAAACTCGGGGCAATGGCCAAAAGTCGGTACAAAATTAGGCCAAAAAAAGCGACAAACTCGAAGCGGCCAATACTCGGGGTGGCCGAAACTCGGGGTTCCCCTGTATTTCTGTTGCATTTGTAATCTTAAGCAGTAAAAACAACATAATACATCACGACAATGAATCTACAATTACATATTTACTTTTATTTTTGTATGATCTGGAGGTTCCGTTGGGCTCCCAGGAACGTAACCCTATTTTTCCCATAAGTTCTTCAGTTTATCTAACACGGATTTACCTAACACGGTATGTTCAGGAACATAACTACCGTGTAATATAATGGTCTACAATAATTAACAGTACCTCTTATACAGTTGGACCAGTTAATTAATTAACAGTACCTCTTATACAGTTGGACCAGTTAATTACTATAATTAACATTATCTCTTACACAGTTGGACCAGTTAACAAATCAACAGTACCTCTTATGCAATTGGACCACTTGACTAATCAACAGTACTTCTTATACAATTGGTCAAATTCAAATTAATTTTTTTTTTATTTCCACGTGATACATTGTACAAAATTTATGACATTTAACATAGCACAGGTAAAGTCCCTGGTTATACAGAGCATTAAAAGAAAAAGAAGGGAAGTAACCCCAGATAAGGACTTTTTACCTGAAGTCCTTATGGAGGGGGATTCCCCTTCCAAACACTAACCCCTTCCCTTGTCCTCCTCCCTATCTTCCAGATGCCAGCAACTCTCTTCAGTAAAGGTAAGTAAATGTTATTTTAAATGTTTAATTATAAATTTATTACTTTATATATGTATTTATAATTGTTTATGTATGTAAAACTATAGTTAATCTTCACAAAATTATTTTTTTGTGAATATTTTTGGGTGTCTGGAACGAATTAATTGTATTTACATTATTTCTTATGGGAAATAAGGATTCGACTTTCGAAATTTTCGAGTTAAGGTCTAGCTCCTGGAACGGATTATGACCGAAAGTTGAGGGTCCACTGTATTAAAAAAATCTCAGTTTGTGTGTACCAAGAACTAACTTTTACTCCTACTTTGAAGATTAAAATATTTTTGATTGGTGGTGTAGATGTGACATGCAGACTCTACCCAATCACTTAAGTTATATACCAGTATCCTTATATCATACATTAGTGTGGTCTGCAGTGACTGAAATACCAGGTAATATACAGTAGCTGCAGTGTGCATTTTTTGTGAAGATTTGCTCTTAAATGTGTCAGTAGTATTTGAATTATTCTTGAGCTAAGATTCAGAGGCAAGACATCATGCCCTGATGTGTTGACTGATCAGCATGAGCTAATGTTGAAAATGCAGACTTGTATATTGCAGATGAGTACTTGAGGACCTTGTCCCAAATCTGCACACTGCCATAACAACATACTGGTGTGAGAGATATAGGAGGAAGTGAATAAACTCAGTGAAAAGTAGGGGCACCATGGACACAATAAGAGAACACTGTATCAACATCCATGGTCAAAGACTGTTTAACATCTTACCAGACGATATCAGAAATACTGCTGGAACAAGTGTAAACGTCTTCAAGAGTAAATTGGACAAGTATCTTCACCAGGTGCTAGACCAACCAGGCTGTGATGGATATGTGGGTCACCAGGCCTGCAGCAGCAACAACCTGGTTAACCAGGCTAGCACCAGACAAGCCTGGCCCATGTCTGGGCTTTGAGAGTAGAAAAACTCTTGGAACTCATCAAAGGTATATCAAGATAAAGGTAAAGCAACCAAAATTTGATTAAAGCATCAGCTTAGTACACATCTGCAAAGGTTAATTTATGGTCATACAACTTTTGTAGGACCCATATTGGCCCTTTATTATACATTGCCAGTGGCATAAATTCCGAAAGACATTGAATGAGCACAAGAAACCACCCATTTAGAACTTCCTTATAAAGTGCACACAAGTTGGTAATTTGGCCAATTTTACACAAAATTCCGAGAAATCCAATTTAAAAAAAAGAATCCAAAGTAAACGCTGTAGATATTCCAGGAACTAGAATATTTCTTCTGTTCATTATTCATGTCCCCAAGCCTCTCCTCTGTTTATTGGATAATATAATATAATCAGGAATGATTGATCATGGTTTACAGAGTCCCAGTAATTTAATCAGGTCTATTAAAAATTCAGTAAACAGACCAGGGGCTGTGGAGGGGTCTTACCCATACTAAGGAAAATCAGCAATATACTTATTCAAATATATTCACTATTTTTGAGTCCAGCTACTTCCATTCCTGAAACCAACTACAGTGGACCCTCGGTTAACGAATACCCCGGAAATCGTGCAATTATGTAAGTATAATTTTGTAAGTTCTTGTGGAAGTGTATTTTTGGGGGTCTGAAATAGACTAACCTACGTGAAATTTTTCCTTAAGGGATTAAATTCGTTCGGTAATGGCACTTGAGCAGACTTCAGGAGTGAAGTTTTTACGAAACTCGGGGGTCCACTGTATATCTTCCAAGAAACAGCCAATAAAAATATAGAAATTTCCCAGAAAACACCTCAAAGGTGCTATTTTATACCAAACACAAGGTCAGAGTTTTGCTTTTCCCATCATGCACCTGGGGCAGGATTTTTTTTATTTTGTGCATACTCTCTACACAGACACACTCTCTCATATCTAAACCAAAATTTATCACTCACAGCTTATCTGAGGGAGCTGTGCTCAAGACATACATCTGTGTGAGGGGACCCTGACATTAATGTAGATCTATGTGAGCGATCCTGATATCATTGTAGATCTATGTGAGGGACCCTGACATCATTATTGATCTATGTGAGGGACCCTGGCATCAGTTTAGATCTATGTGAGGGACTCTGGTATCAATAACATTGATCCCCTGGGACTTTTCAAAGACCTAGGTATATTATCTAAGATACGCTATTATGTGCCTCAACCAGCTCTCATTGCACTATATCATTCTCTTATCTACCCTTATCTCACCTATGGAATCTGTGCATGGGGCTCAACAACATTAAATCACCTTAGACCACTCATAACCCAGCAAAAGGCTGCAGTCAGGATGATAACAAATTCCCACTCTAGACAGCATACTCCACCTATATTCAGAACCTTAAAACTACTCACCATAAAAAATATTCATACCTATTCATGTGCCTTCTACATACATAAAACTCTACATGCTAATATTAACCCTGCGCTCAGAATTCTCCTCAACAACTTTAATAGGTCCCACGAACATGACACAAGACACAGATCACTATTTGACATACCCCGAGTCCATACTAACCAATGTAAAAATTCTATGCACATAAAGGGCCCCAAAATCTGGAATTCATTACCAGTAAATATCAAGTTAACCTTGTCGGAAAATCAATTCAAGACTCTTCTCAAAAGTCACCTACTCACCCTATACTAAATACTCATACTGTAACAAACTTCCAAACCCAATATTATTTTACTTAAGAAGATCTCAATTTGATATGTTCATCCTCCTTAACACTTGTTGCAATCTCATATCATCATATTGTCATTTAAAATCTTATAGTATCATCATTTTCTTAATTTGAAATAAAATATATACCTAGATGAAACTCTAAAAACTATTTCTAGTATTGTTATTATACTAGTATAGCATCAACATACTGTAATTTGAAATAAATTCCACAACTAGATTAAACTCAACCAATTTCTCTTGTATTGTCTTTAAATAGTATGTATAACCATTTAATAATTTAAATAATACAGAACTAGAATAAACTCAATCAATTTCTTTAGCATTAAGTACTTAGTGAATAAGTCTCTAGAATAAACTGCCCCTAATGCCATGGCATGCCAGTGGCTCTCCTTGCATTACAGTTTTATAATTGTATTATATTTGTAACTACCAATAACATTGTACACTTGTAACATGCATTGAAATAAAAATTATTATTATATTATTATTATTATTATAAAACTCGAACATTACAGGGTCAGAGGACACTCTCTCGATTACTTAAAATCTCATCTTAGCAATAGAGCCCAGTATGTAAACACAAATGGAACTAACTCCACTACACAACCTGTTCTTGTTGGAGTCCCACAGGGTAGTGTCCTTGGCCCACTTCTCTTTCTCATTTAAATCAATGACCTCCCAAATGCATCTAAACTCCTTAAACCCATTTTATTTGCAGATGACACTACTTATGTCTTCTCTCACCCAAACCCAACCATATTAACACTGTAAATGACTAACTACAAAAAATATCTACTTGGATGACTACTAACAAACTTACTCTCAATATAGACAAAACCTACTTCATACTATGTGGAAACAGAGCTTCAAATGTGCAGCTAAACATATTGATAAATGGTTCACCCATTTCAAGACATACAGAGGGCAAATTTCTAGGTCTCCACCTTGACTGCAGTCTCAAATTCCAGACCCACATACAGCAAATATAGAAGAAAGTCTCTAAAACAGTAGGCATCCTTTCAAAGATACGGTACTATGTACCCCAAATGACTCATCTTGTTATTTACCACTCTCTCATTTACCCTTACCTCACCTATACCTAGAGTATACCTGAAGAGAGTTCCAGGGGTCAACACCCCTGTGGCCCGGTCTGTGACCAGGCCTCATGTTGGATCAGAGCCTGATCAACCAGGCTGTTACTGCTGGCCACACGCAGTCCAATGTACGAACCATAGCCTGGCTGGTCAGGTACCGACTTTAGGTGCTTGTCCAGTGCCTGCTTGAAAACAGCCAGAGGTTTGTTGGTAATCCCCCTGATGTATGCTGGGAGGCAGTTGAACAGTCTTGGGCCCCTGATGCTTATTGTGTTGTCTCTCAACGTGCTAGTGGCACCCCTGCTTTTCATGGGGGTATGTTACATCGCCTGCCGAGTCTTTTGCTTTCGTAGGGAGTGACTCTCGTGTGCAAGTTTGGTACTAATCCCTCGAGAATTTTCCAAGTGTATATAATAATGTATCTCTCCCGCCTGCATTCTAGGGAGTACAGGTTTAGGAACTTGAAGCATTCCCAGTAATTGAGGTGGTTTATCGCAGTTATGCGTGCCATGAAGGTTCTCTGCACATTTTCTAGGTGCAGTTAGTGTGCAGCAATATTCCAGCCTAGATAGCATAAGCGACCTGAAAAGTGTCAACATGGGCTTGGCATCCCTTGTTTTGAAGGTTCTCATTATCCATTCTGTCATTTTTCTAGCAGATACGATTGCTACGGTGTTATGGTCCTTGAAGGTGAGATCCTCTGACATGATCACTCCCAGGTCTTTGACATTAGTTTTTTGCTCTATTGAGTGGTTGGAATTTGTTTTTTACTCCGATGAGATTTTAATTTCCTCACGTTTTCCATATCTGAGTAATTGAAATTTCTCATCATTGAACTTCATATTGTTTTCTGCAGCCCATTTAAAGATTTGGTTTATGTCTGCTTGGAGTCTTGCAGTGTCTTCAACGGTGGACACTGTCATGCAGATTCGGGTGTCATCTGCAAAGGAAGACACGGCACTGTGGCTTATATCCCTGTCTATGTCCGATATGAGGATGAGGAACAGGATGGGAGCGAGTACTGTGCCTTGTGGAACAGAGCTTTTCACTGTAGCCACCTCAGACTTTACTCTGTTGACTACTGCTCTTTGTGTTCTACTTGTTAGGAAATTATAGATCCATCTACCAACTTTTTCTGTTATTCCTTTATCACTCATTTTGTATGCTATTACACCATGGTCACACTTGTCAAAGGCTTTTGCAAAGTCTGTGTATATAATATCTGCATTCTGTTTGTCTTCTAGAGCATCCAGAACCTTGTCATAGTGGTCCAGTAGTTGGGACAGACAGGAGCGACCTGCTCTAAACCCATGCTGCTCTGGGTTGTGTAATTGATGGGTATCTAGATGAGTGGCGATCTTGCTTCTTAGAACCCTTTCAAAGATTTTTATGATATGGGACGTTAGCGCTATTGGTCTGTAGTTCTTTGCTATTGCTTTACTGCCCCCTTTGTGGAGTGGGGCTGTCTGTTGTTTTTAGTACCTGCGGGACGACCCCAGTGTCCATGCTCCCTCTCCATAGGATATTAAAAGCACGTGATAGGGGCTTCTTGCAGTTCTTGATGAACACAGAGTTCCATGAGTCTTGGCCTGGAGCGGAGTGCATGGGCATGTCATTTATTACCTTTTTGAAGTCATTTGGTTTCAGGGTAATGTCAGATAGGCATGCATCTGCCAAGTTCTGTGGCACACTCATAAAAAATTCATTTAGGTCTTTGACTTTCAGTTTGGTTAGCGGCTCGCTAAAAACTAAGTCATACTGGGACTTTAGTAACTCACTCATTTCCTTGCTGTCATCTGTGTAGGACCCATCCCGTTTAACCCTTTGACTGTTTCGGTCATATATATACGTCTTACGAGCCACTGTTTTGGACGTATATATATAAGTACTCAAATTCTAGCAGCTTCAAATCAAACGGGACAAAGCTGGTAGGCCCACATATGAGAGAATGGGTCTGTGTGGTCAGTGTGCGCTGTATAAAAAAAATCCTGCAGCACGCAGTGCATAATGAGAGAAAAAAACTGACCGTTTTTTTGGATTAAAATGCCGTCTTTGAGGTGTATTTTCGTATAGTATTTATGGTTGTATTCTCTTTTTTATGGTCTCATTCGATAGAATGGAGAACATACTACAGAAATGTAGATGATTTTGATTAGTTTCATGATGAAAACGACCTTGAAATTGAGCTCAAAGTAGGGGAAATGTTCGATTTTTGCAAATGTTCAAGAGTAAACAAATCATGCCATGCGTCCAATACACATCAATTGGTGAGTCTAATATTCTTTCACAAGTGCACTGATATTATTTATACCATTTTACAATAATACAATAGTCTGCATAACGGTAAATCTTCTATTTTTTGTGTGAATTAAAAATCAAAATAGAAAGCAAGAGTAATATAAGAGGGACCTAAAGACGTGACTAATGAACAAACAACATCTTATTTTAGTGCCAGGAATGTCTGCATTGTTTATTCTGGGCTCTTTTTTGAAATTGACAACTTTTTTATTTTGCATGAAATTGGCCAAATTGCCAATTTCTGACCACTTTATTGGGTAGTTGAAATCGGTAAATTAGTGGTTTCTTGTACTCAATCGATAGAACAAATGGAGTTCTAAAGAAATAGCTATGAGTTTGGTCGACTGTAACAATGGAATTGGCCGAAAATAGGGCTCAAAGTCGGCGAAATTGCCGATGCGTATATATCGCCGAGATCACTAACTTCACGAGAGCGTAACTTCGTATATTTTCAAACAAATTTCATACTTTTGGTGTCATTACCATCGGGAAACGATTCTCTATCATTTCATAAGAAAAAATAATTTTTTTTTTTTAATTTTGCGACAACAGGAGAGCACTCAGTATTAGGGGTTGCGACAGTCAAAGGGTTAAGTAGGGGCCCAATACTGGATGTTGTTCTCGACTTTGATTTGGCATAAGAAAAGAAATACTTTGGGTTTATTTCAATTTCATTTATGGCTTTTAGTTCTTACCACATTTCTTAATTCCTGTAAGATTCCTTTAGTTTTAATTTGATATTTGCTATTTCTCTGACCAGTGTCTCCTACGTATTTCAGATGTATTGGCCTCTTGTAGCCGCTCCGTTATTCTTTGCATTCGCCTGTATAGGGATTGCCTCTCTCTTTCTACTTTACATCTTCTCCTCCTTTTCCTTAAGGGAATTTGCCTTTAGCACACCTCAAGTGCCACAGAGTTAATTTGTTCTAGATATAGGTTAGGATCCATGATGCTTAGGCTATCTTCCCAGTTTATATTATTTAGGACTTGGTTTACTTGGTCCCACCTTATGTTTTTGTTATTGAAGTTGAATTTGGAGAAGGCTCCCTTGCGGCTGATCACATTTTGTCGATCTGGGGCTCCCCGCATACATGTCTGGACCTCTATTATGCTGTGATCTGAGTACTATATTGTTTTTGATATGATTACTTCTACTTACACTTAGGTAACACTACACATTCATATACAAGCATATATATATACACACCCCTCTGGGTTTTCTTCTATTCTCTTACTAGGTCTTGTTCTTATTTCCTCTTATCTCCATGGGGAAGTGGAATAGAATTCTTCCTCCATAAGCCATGCGTGTCGTAAGAGGCGACTAAAATGCCGGTAGCAAGGGGCTAGTAACCCTCTTCTCCTGTATATATTACTAAATGTAAAAGGAGAAACTTTCGTTTTTTCTTCTGGGCCACCCCGCTTCGGTGGGAAACAGCCGATGTGTTGAAAGAAGAAAGATGATGACATTTCGTATCAGATCATCATTGTTGGTGAAGATGAGGTCCAGCGTATTCTCTAATCTTGTAGGCTCTACTATTTGCTGGTTTAAGGTGAATTTGGTGATAGATTTAAATGTTCATGTGTGTGCAAGTTGTCATCTGAGCTGCCTCCTGGTGTTATCTCTGCTACCACATTGTTTGCAATATTCCTCCATTTTAGGTGCCTTAGGTTGAAATCCCCCAGGAGCAAGATGTTGGGGGTGGGAGCCGGAAGATTTTCCAGACTGTGGTCAATTTTCAGAAGCTGTTCCTGGAATTGTTGGGATGTTGCAGGAATTGATCCTGATATCAACCTATTATTAAATGACTTACATGATTCCAACAGCAACTGCAACTATTACACAGCAGATCAAGCAAAGACATTACTCAGAGCCAACAATAACATAACTATCTTCAATTACAATGTTAGATCTTTGAGCAAACATTATGATGACCTCACAGCACTACTCCAATCCCTCCAGACCAATATGTCAATCATCACACTCACTGAGACCTGGCTAAAGCCTGATACTACAGATGTCTATGCCATCCCAGGTTACACAGCCATTCACAATTGTAGGACAGATCAGCGAGGGGGTGGAATAGCTATATATTACTCAGATCAACTTGAATGTATCAATAACTCTTGCATAAGGGATGAGCATGGAGAATATATTATAGCTAAATTTAAATCAAAAGACCTGCAAAAACCCCTCACAGTGATAAACATCTACAGATTACCACAGTCAAACATTCACCATTTTAGTGAAAAACTAGGTAACCTGATAACTGATGCACACATGAACAAAGACCATTTGCTGCTCACAGGAGATTTCAATGTAAATCTCCTACATGACCAGGACCCACAAGTAACAGAATTCACAAACACTATGAGCAACTGCTTGTTACTACCAACAATATCAAAACCTACAAGAATCTCCGAGACTAGTACTTCATTACTAGACCACATCTGGACTAATACTATAGCCCCTCTAAAATCAGGCATCATCACAGACAACACCACAGACCACTATCTGACCTTTCTCATAACTAATCTTGGTAAATTGCCCCTAGATATTACAAAAGTTACCTTCAGACTACATAATGAGTCAGCTGTAAATAACTTTATAACAGCTATGATTAACATTGACTGGCATAATGAGTTAGAAACATATACAGATACTAATGAATGCATCAAGAATTTCCTTAACAAAACCCACCACCTCTATAACAAACATTGCCCTAAAAAAACTAAACAGATCACACCTAAGAGACTTAACAATCCCTGGCTAACACCCAGCATCCTTAAATCCATTAACAAAAGGCACCAATATGAAAAACAATACAGAAGGGGTCTAATAACCAGAGAACAATCCAAATGCTACTCATCAATCCTTACCAGCCTGATAAGAAGATCAAAAAAATTGTATTATGAGAACAGACTCCAGAACATAAAAGGTGATATGAAAAAGACCTGGAAGACTCTATCTGCAATTCTAGGAAATAATAAGATAGCGAAAAACAACACCATCAAATTATCAAGAGCAGATGAACCCCTACTCTCACCTACTGAGACAGCAAACAGACTTAATGTTTTGTTCTCCACCATAGGAAAGAATCTAGCGAGTAAAATCCCAAGCTCAAACACCCGTCCAACAGACTACCTCACAAACACCTACCCTAATACGCTATTCCTAGCTCCTACCAACCCAATTGAAGTCTCGCTCATAATCAACACCCTTAAAAACAAGGCAGGAGACATAAACAGCTTACCAACTTTTATGTACAAAAAAGCTTCACAGGTACTGTTACCAATTATAGCAACACTATTCAATAAATCCATTGAAGCCTCTACCTTTCCATCAATTCTCAAAATAGCTAGGGTCACCCCGATCCACAAAGGAGGTGATCAAACAGACCTGAATAATTATAGACCAATTTCTAATTTACCATTGCTTTCTAAAATCTTCGAAAAATTAATTCATAGACAAATCCATTCCTACCTCGTCTCACACAATGTACTCAACCCCTGTCAATTTGGATTCAGGACAAACAAGAGCACAAACGATGCTATTATGCACATGTTGGAATTAATATATACAGCACTTGAGAAAAAAGAAGTCCCACTGGGAATCTTCATTGATCTACGCAAAGCTTTTGATGCAGTCGACCATGATTTACTGCTCACAAAATTAGCACACTATGGTATAAGGGGGCACCCACTCAACTACCTAAAGTCATACCTCACCAACAGAAGCCAATACGTGTACACAAATGGAGCGAACTCTTCCGCACAACAAATTACAGTCGGAGTCCCTCAAGGAAGTGTCCTGGGGCCACTCCTATTCCTCATTTACATAAATGACCTACCGAATGCATCACAACTACTCAAACCCATTTTATTTGCAGATGACACAACATATGTCTTCTCTCACCCAAATCCAGTTATACTGGCCAACACTGTTAATGCCGAATTACAGAAAATATCAACATGGATGACGACTAACAAGCTTACTCTCGTTACTGACAAGACCTACTTTATACAGTTTGGAAGCAAAGCCACAAATGTTCCACTTAACATAACACTCAATGGTACACCCATCACAAGACTCACAGAGGGAAAATTCCTAGGAATCCACCTTGACAGTAGCCTTAAATTCCAAACACATATACAACAAATTTCCAAGAAAATCTCAAAGACAGTAGGCATATTATCAAAGATACGCTATTATGTACCTCAATCAGCTCTCCTTGCACTATATCATTCACTTATCTACCCGTATCTCACCTATGGAATCTGTGCATGGGGATCAACAACGTTAAATCACCTTAGACCACTCATAACACAACAAAAGGCCGCAGTCAGAATGATAACAAATTCCCACTCTAGACAACATACTCCACCAATATTCAAAAGTCTCAAACTACTCACCTTAAAGAACATTCATATTTACTCTTGTGCCTACTACATATATAAAACTTCACACTCTAATATAAACCCTCTGCTCAAAATTCTCCTCACCAACTTTAATAGGACCCATGACCACAACACAAGACACAGATCACTTTTTGATATACCCCATGTTCATATCAACCTATGTAAAAATTCTATGCACATAAAGGGCCCCAGAATCTGGAATTCATTACCAGTAAATATTATGATAATCTTGTCTGAAAATCAATTTAAGACTCAACTCAAAAACCACCTACTCACCCAAAACTAAATGATCATACTATAAACTACTTTGAAAAATGCTCATTATTACTTTCCTATACGATAATCTCAATTTTTAATAATATGTTACTATTATGTTACCCCCTACTCATATTATAAGTTAATGTCAAAAATGCTCAATGTTATTTTCCTTAAGATAATCTCAATTCCATATTATCATTCAAGAATCTTAACACCTGTAACAATCTAATATCATTATATAATAATTTAAACAGTAAAATTTCATCATATTGTAATTTTGAAAATAATTTTTAACTAGAATAAACTCAATAAATTTTTCTAATATTAAGTACATAGTCTTTAAGGACTAGAATAAGCTGCCCCTAATGCCATGGCATGTCAGTGGCTCTCCTTGCACTCAATTTACATTGTAACTACCGCTACCTATGTAATCTGCAATCTGCAATGAAATAAAATTTGTTTGTTTGTTGTTTGTATACAACCACGATGACCAGGTTTTGATTCTCGATCTTTATTGCTAATACTTCAACTATACAGTGGACCCCCGAGTTTCGTAAAAACTTCACTCTTGAAGTGTGCTCAAGTGCCATTACCGAACGAATTTACTCCCTTAAGGAAAAATTTCATGTAGGTTAGTCTATTTCAGACCCCCAAAAATACACTTCCACAAGAACTTACAAAATTATACTTACATAATTGCACGATTTCCGGGGTATTCGTTAACCGAGGGTCCACTGTACATCATTTGAGGCATTTAGTAGTTCTGAACATATAAGTGACTCTGTGATATACAGATCTGTATAGGTTGTAGCCCGGGATCCATATTTCATTGTCCAAGTGATCTCTTATGTGGGTCTCTGTGAAAGCCGCAAACATAGCATTTGACTCTGTAAGCAGTCCACAGATGTAAGGTATCTTGTTGTTCGTTGGTTGCTTTAGACCCTGTATATTTGCAAAGATGAATGTCGTTGGATTGGTGGTATTGGTGGTATGGGGGGGGGGTCTTTTTTTCCGGGCACTAATATCTGTTGTGTTGGAGTGGAGGCCTCAACCACAGCAAATCACCTTAAACTTTTAATAACCCAACAAAAAGCTGCAGTGCAATTGATTACCAACTCCTGCACTAGACAGCATACGCCACCGCTTTTCAACAGCCTTAATTTGCTTAATACACAAAACATCCACACTTATTATTGTGCCTGCTACATACACAGAACATTATACTCAAATATTAACCCTCCTCTCAAACTCCACCTTGATAACTAAAACAGAACACACAACCATAATACAAGACACAAATCACTCTTCGATATCCCTCGTGTCCAGCTCTCCCTATGCAAAAATGCTATGCACATAAAGGGTCCGAAGATCTGGAATTCATTGCCAGAACACAATTTAAGACCCTACTTAGAAATCACCTCATCAACCAAAATTAACCAGACAAACACTTCACTTAATACCTACCAGTTACTCAAAAGTTACTCAAAAAAAGCTCCTAAATAATTTAAGACTGCTCAACTATTTGATCTTTAACTTCAAACTTAAAATTGTTTCAATTTCATTATTGTATATTGTGCTTGATGATTGCTCAACCATTTACTCATTACTTCAAACTTAAAAATCTTTCAATTTTATTGTTTTAAATTGTGCTAAATTGTAATACTGTATTATTTTATAAACTATATCAAAACTATAAATATTCTCTACTGAACTTACTAAAGCCATATAAGATAAGATAAGATTTCGTTTGGATTTTTAACCCTGGAGGGTTAGCCACCCAGGATAACCCAAGAAAGACAGTGCGTCATCAAGGACTGTATGTCTTATTTCCATTGGGGTCCTCAATCTTGTCCTCCAGGATGCGACCCACACCAGTCAACTAACACCCAGGTACCTACTTGCTGCTAGGTGAACTGGACAATAGGTGTAAGGAAACACGTTGAAATTTTTCTACCCTGCCTGGAATCGAACCCGGGCCCTCCGTGTGTGAAGCGAGAGCTATGCCAGCCAGGCCATGGGGCCACATATAGCGTGAACTAGTTGAATATTCAATTTTCTTGTATTCATTGTAACTCACATAATGACCATATGTAAAGTTTCTGCACCGTTATTACCTTATTAATCTTAAGTTTGCCCGAAATGCTCTGCATATAAAGGGGCTTTTGGCATGTTTACCAAATTGTTACACTCCTTTGTACAAACATGTATCATGCTAAAATAAACTTGTCATTGTCATTATCTCTGTGAGGGACCCTGGCATCAATAACATAGATCTAAGTGAAGGACTCTGGCATCAATAACATTGATCTGTGAGGGACCCTGGCATCAGTAACATAGATCTATGTGAAGAACTCTGGTATCAGTAACATTGATCTATGTGAGGGACCCTGGCATCAGTAACATAGATCTATGTAAGGGACCCCTGGCATCAATAATATAGATCCATGTGAGGGACTCCAGCATCAACAACATTGATCTGTGAGGGACCCTGGCATCAGTAACGTAGATCTGTGTGATGACCATTGAAACAGGTTAAGAGGTTGACTGAAATTTTTTCTTTATTTCTTTCTCAGCTTTTCAATATTATTTTGCTAATAACCTGAGAACACATCCAATCAGCCTTAAATTTTCAAAGCTTTTGCAAGGTAATGAGGACCAAATTATTGGAACAATGAGCATGTTCATGTACACTGTGACCAATGTTATTGAACCCATTCCCAGCATCCTGGAATGGCTCGGATAACTTTTACAACCTGGAGAGGCATAACTTCAAACATTCACAAAAGCCGCCTCCTAATTCAACTACGGTGGAGAGTGAAATTCAGATGTGTAGGTGCAGATTTCACCATTTTATGTGTAAAATAGTGTGAAATTTTTATTCCCGTTAATTTTTCAGTTTACCTTTTCTGAATGGCTTCAGTATTTAATGGCTGATGCATCTTAGGGCCAGAATAGTACCTATTAAGTTATGTTTGCATGCTGGCAAGTTTATTGATGTAGTAAAACAGTAAAAAAACTTGCAATTGTTGAAATTTGTGCCGTAACTGGAGAATGACTCATCTGATTGGAAATAAGTCACTCTGTCTGACTTTTTGGGTTATCCCAGGTTCTCTACACATATGCTCCTATGTATGATAATCTTTGTAACTGTAGTTGTGTATACTTGAATAAACTTAATAAATTTTCACCACTGGTGTGGTTGCCATTTGCTGTTATAAGTCCCAATTTTCCAATTTTATTAAATAAGTGATATTCACTTTTTATTTAATAACTAAATGCTTCTTTTGCTTGTCTTCAAAATATTATTACTGATGCATTCAATAAGACGGATGATAACCCATAAGTTTAGTTCATGTAGAGGCAGATTTGAAATTCTGCTGAAATTTTACTGGTCGGCTTTAAACTTTTACCATTGGTTAGTTTTATTAAAACACAAATTGTTCATTCAAGAACATTTTTGTTTGCTTTCTCACAAACTCTCACATATTACTCAAAAATGTCTTATTTGATAGACCTCAAATTTTCAAAGCTTGTGTAATGCATCTTCCACAAGATTTCATGGTACTACAGGTGCTCCTTGACTTACAGTAGGACTGTTCCAATAAACCCATTGTAAGTTCAAAATATCATAAGTCGAATATAAATGAAATGGACCCCCAGAGTTCGTACTGCTCCAACTCGAACAATTATGTAAGTGTATTTTTGTAAGTGCTTTTGTAAGTGTAATTTTGGGAGTCTAAAAGGACTAATCTAATTTACATTATTCCTTATGGGAACAAATTCGTTCAGTAACAGCACTTGAGCAGCATTCTGGAACGAATTAATGACGAACTCCGGGGGTCCACTGTACATGTATGTTATTCTAAATCATATTAATAATTTTATTGGAACAAAGAAAGCCATTATCATGCCGAGGCATTTCGGGCAGACTTAACCTAATATTTAAGATAAGTAAATAGAATAAATGAATAAGCAAATAGACAAGTAATTACTCTAACTAAATACCAATATTGAAAGGTAAATAAATGAATATGATTTAGGAACTTGCCACCTTCATGCCAAGTCATTTCTTAAGTATTAATTTCGCACCATTATAAAGCCGAAATATCACAAGTCAAGAAGCACCTGTATTTGCACGCGTAGGTGACCCATGCATAATCCTGCATAGGCCATTCTCTAACCTTGTTTCTATGTGACAGGTGGAGACAGACTCCTTTAATTGGCATCAAAATGTAAACACTTGTACGCATATTGTACTTAGAAGATTGATAAATTTAATGGAGTGTGCAGGTGCTGTTTAATGGAGTGTGCAGGTGCTGTTTAATGGAGTGTGCAGGTGCTGCTTAATGGAGTGTGCAGGTGCTGTTTAATGGAGTGTGCAGGTGCTGCTTAATGGAGTGTGCAGGTGCTGCTTAATGGAGTGTGCAGGTGCTGCTTAATGGAGTGTGCAGGTGCTGCTTAATGGAGTGTGCAGGTGCTGTTTAATGGAGTGTGCAGGTGCTGCTTAATGGAGTGTGCAGGTGCTGCTTAATGGAGTGTGCAGGTGCTGCTTAACCCTTTGGGGGTCCAAGGGGGGTCTCTGAAACTCGTTCTCAGGGTCCACGAATTTAAAAAAAAAAAAAAAAAATTCTTATGGAATGATAGAGAATCTTTTTCCGATCATAACGCCACAAAAATTATGAAATTTGATCGAAAACTAACAGAATTATGCTTTCGCGAAGTTAGCGGTAGCCATGACACTTACGCATCCGCGATTTTGCCCACTTTGAGCCCTATTTTCGGCACATTCCAATGTTTCAGTCTACTAAAATTATAGCTATTTCGCTAGAACTCCATTTCTTCTATCGATTGAGTACAAGAAACCGCCTATTTACCAATTTCAACTTCCCAAAATAGTGGTCAGAAAATGGCAATTTGGCCAATTTCACACAAATTTCAAACGATGCCAATTTCAAAATAGTATCCATAATAAACAAGACAGACATTCCTGGCACTAAAATAACATCTTCTCTGTTCATTAGTTACGTCTCCAGGCCCCTCTTACATTACTTTTGCTTTCCATTTTGAATTTTTATTCTCACAAAAAAATAGAAGATTTATTGTTATGTATACAACTGCATCATTGTAAAATGGTATAAATAATATCAGAGCACTTGTGCATGAATATTAGACTCGCCAGTTGATGTGTATTGGACGCATGGTGTAATTTGTTTATTCTTGAACATCGTCAAAATCGAACATTTTTGCTACTTTGAGCTCAATTTCAAGGTACTTGTTATTGTCAAACCAATCAAAATCATCTCTATTTCTGTAATATATCTTCCATTCTATCAAATAAGAACACGAAACGAATACAACAATAAATACCATACGAAAATAGACTGCAAAGTCGCTGTTTTAAACCAAAAACACGGTCAGAGTTTTTTTTTCCTCATTATGCACTGTGTGGTGCAGGAATTTTTTTATACTGCGCACACTGACCGCACAGACCCATTCTATCACATCTAGGCCTAACAGCCTGTTTCTGCTTGATTTGAGGGCGCTAGAATTTAGGAGTACTAGTACGTCAATAACCCCAGTGCGTAAGACGTACTAGTACGACCAAAACCCCGAAAGGGTTAATGGAGTGTGCAGGTGCTGTTTAATGGAGTGTGCAGGTGCTGCTTAATAGTGTGTGCAGGTGCTGCTTAATGGAGTGTGCAGGTGCTGCTTAATGGAGTGTGCAGGTGCTGTTTAATTAATGGAGTGTGCAGGTGCTGTTTAATGGAGTGTGCAGGTGCTGCTTAATCGAGTGTGCAGGTGCTGTTTAACCCGTAAACGGTCCACACGTATATATACATTAGTACCGCTACTGCCCCAAACATATATGTACGTTTTATTTTTCCTGCCTCAAAATTTGGCACGATTGCCCTGAGATGCCTGGTCAGCTTAGAATACGCCTTAGCCCTTGGTGTGCGCTGTATTAAAAAAATCTGGGACCACTTAGTACCTTGTGGGAGGACCAGTTCATTTGAGTGCCAGCTTGAGCAAATAGTATAGCGGCAAACACATAAGATTCACTGATGTCATGTAGTATTAACTCTCCCATTTTAAGTGGAAAGTGATGTTGACCTCGAGTTTAGTGGTTCTGAGGTGGATATGGCCATAAGTGGTCGAGGAAATATCAAAAACCTTGATAATAACCCATGTGCAACATCATTTCAGAATGTCTTATAACCTATGCCTGTCTATCTTTGTCTCTGTCCATCTGTCTCTGTCTATCTCTATCTGACTGTCTATCTGTCTCTGTCTATCTCTATCTGACTCTGTCTATCTCTGTCTCCCAGGTACACAAATACAATTATACATAGTGTAAATTTCCTAGGATAACCCAAAAAATCCAGACAAAGTGCTTCTAGATATAATGTGTAAACATGACTGGCAAATATGTATTTACACTTGCTCAGGAACCAGACGTGTTGGTTAAGGAGTGGATCTCTCTGAGACGGGAGAGCTAGTTGCTAGACAGACAGACAGATAGACAGAGAGCTTGACAGACAGGCAGATAAACAGAGAGCTTGACAGATAAAGAGCTTGACAGACAGAGAGCTTGACAGACAGACAGAGAGCTAGCTTGACAGACAGACAGAGAGCTAGCTTGACAGACAGACAGAGAGCTAGCTTGACAGACAGACAGATAGAGAGCTTGACAGACAGACAGATAGAGAGCTTGGCAGACAGACAGATAGACAGAGAGCTTGAAAGACACAGATAGATAGAGTTTGACAGACAGATATGGTTGTGTAACAGTGAAAACAGAGGGGATGGTCTTCAAATGTCACACCTTATCTTATCTTATCACTGCACCCTCGCGTACGCTCACCAATTATCTTATCACTGTCAGCAGTGGACTGACTTGTTTTACATCATGCTTCAATGGAACTTATTATTCTTATTCTTATTATTATTTCCATTATTCTTATTATTATTCCTATTATTATTATTATTATTATTATTATTATTATTATTATAATATACTCCCACGTATCCAAAACATTGCTGGAACCTATAAATACTTTGTATATATTCCTAGACATTAGTAAATGACCAAAGCAGGTGTAAATGTCCACCTGTCAGTGTGTTTGTGACAATTTCAGTACAATTTCAGTACCTAATACTATTAGTCTTAGAACAAAGAACTACTATAAATTATAATTATCAGAACATAAAAATAAAATAATATAAAAACGAGAAAAAAAGGTATATCGGCAACCCTTCTGCAAGCGGCAGGACTCTATGTTGCCATAAGTTGAGCATTCAGTGCCAACTTCTCGGTCTCATATTTCGGTAAGTACTGAGCCTAAATTTTTTTTTTTATGCTATTACACTTAGAAAAATGTGTTCTTTATTTCTATAAAAAAAAAAACCAATTTTTTTTTTCAAAATATTCGGGGCACTGGGGTAGTGAACGTATACAGTAGAACGTCATTTAGCACGAGATTATGTTGCACGTTACGGGTATTGCACGATTTAAGATTTGCGACACATTATCATCTTACACAACGTAAAGATGATATTACACGGTTCGGCAGGAGGGGAAAAATTTTGAGCGCGCGGTCGCCCGCGGTGGGTTAAGCCATTGAGTCAGTGGGGGTCCTACTAAGGGTGGCTATGAGCCACATCAAGTGTTTAATGCTGACGAGACAAGTGTTTTCTGGAAGAAAATGCCAACACGAACATATATCAGTCAGCAAGAGAAAAGTGCACCAGGCTTCAAGACAGCAAAGGATCGCTTCACCTTGCTCCTTTTCGGTAATGCATCAGGTGATTTCAAGTGTAAGCCCATGGTTATTTACTGCCTAAGAATCCTCATGCTTTGAGGAAAAGGGAATGTGTTTTTCCTTCCTGCAAACTGTAAGTTTATTCAGATACACGGGGCCAGGAGCTGAGTATCGACCCCTGCAACCACAATTAGGTGAGTACAGTTACATACATTATCATACATAGCAGCATATGTGTAGAGAACCTAGGATAACCCAAAAAATGTCAGTCAATGGAAATACTGTCACTCTGACTTTTTTGGGTTATCCTAGGTTCTCTACACATATGCTTCTATGTATGATAATCTTCGTAACTGTATCTGTGTATACCTGAATAAACTTAGTTTGTGGGAAGGAAAAACAAATAACCATTCTCACAAGCAGTCTTGTTGTTGTGGTTCAGCAGACACCACCCGCCTTACCCAGCCACCACGGACCCCACCATCCCAGCATTCGTATGTATTTCATACGCGTTAAGAAGTCCTGGCTACAAGCCAGCTGTGTTTGTGAAGAATAAGAGAGAGTGAATTGTGTTTTGATCTTGAATTAACGAAGAAAACAAAGATATTAGACAAGACATAACCCGTGGCCGTAATGAAGTGTTACTTTGTACACATAAAAGATGTAAACGTTTGTGATAATGACTTATGTGCTGACTGACTGACTACTGACTGACTGACTGACTGAATGACTGACTGACTTATGAATGACTTGACTGACTTACTGAATGACTTGACTGACTGATGACTACTGAATGACTTGACTGACTTACTGAATGACTTGACTGACTGAATGACTTGACAACTGACTTACTGAATGACTTGACTGACTTACTGAATGACTTGACTGACTTACTGAATGACTTGACTGACTTACTGAATGACTTGACTGACTTACTGAATGACTTGACTGACTTGACTGAATTACTGATGACTTGACTGACTTACTGAATGGCTTGACTGACTTACTGAATGACTTGACTGACTTACTGAATGGCTTGACTGACTTACTGAAAGCTTGACTGACTGATATACTGACTGACTTGACTGACTTAAAGTTAGACACTCAGTTCAACCATCGACTTCAGTTCAAGAACTACTATCCACCTCAGCCCAGTAGGGCCACAGCATAACTCTCCACTCTCTTCACAATCATCCACAAACACCAGCACCCATAATTTAAGGTAAATACTATTATTTCTATTACATTTGTAGTCTTAAGCAGTAAAAACAACATACAGGTATCCCTCAACATTCGCGAGGGTTAGGGGATCAAGAGCCTCGTGAATGTTGAAAAATCGCGAATGTTTGGTGCCCCAATATATTGTAGGGAAATATAATACAATACTGCTTCCTTAACCTATTGAACCATGAACAATCGTAAAACACATATAAACATCTTAAAATAATGTACTATATACATGTTATTTTGACATGAGCTGGCTGTGGAGGGAGGCCTGTAATAGTATAATTATACAATAGTATTTTAGTGTTGTTAAATAGTATAATTATACAATAGTACAGTGGTACCCCGACTTACGATGGTCCCCAAACACACCCTTTTATGTAAGTTGATTTTTTTAAATGCTTTTGTAAGTGTAATTTTGGGGGTCTAAAAAGACTAGTCTATTTTACATCATTTCTTATGGAGATAAATTCGTTTGGTAATGGCACTTGAACAGCATTCTGGAATGAAAAAATATCGTAAGTCGGGGTACCACTGTATTTTATAGTGTTAAGTGTCATGGGGAATCAAGTTACTGACACACTGCTTCTTCTCCATCTGCTGTAGCTCCGCCCACTTTGTAATGATGCCAAATGTTGAATTAAATATGTATACATTAGAACAAAAAATGAAACTCCAACTTCATAACTTTATTTTAATTTGCATAACTCATATATTACAGAAAACAATAAAAAAGTAAAATACACATACAACGAGTTAAGCTTACAGAAAAATACATTAAATTCACCATCTAACATCGTTACGAAGTGGGAGGAGCTTTTGGAGGGAGGGTGAGGCGCAGTAACATTCAGTGTCTGGTGAGTCGTCATGGGTGTTGGATGTTAGCCTTAGTGCTAATAAAATGTTGTGTAATTACACTAATATTAGTAATAAAGGTTATCTATCTATTACATTTATGCCAAATTGATATCAGAAACATGATAAATACCCTAGAACTGTAATAAAGATGCTGAAATGAATAATATATGCCATATTATATGAGGGGTAACAGAGCAGGCAGACCGCCACCATATATGAGATGTTTACATCAGGGTAAACATGCCTAAATCACTCTTGTCGTAAGAACAAAGGCAAAAATAACATTTATTGTTTTTAGAATAATAATAATTTATAATAATTGATCTGGAGCACTTTAAATGTTATCAGTATTTGGTAGCTGACATTTAGAGCACTCCACAGCAATTATTATTATTATTATTATTATTATTTTTTTTTTTTATTTTATTAACACATCGGCCGATTCCCACCAAGGCAGGGTGGCCCGAAAAAGAAAAACTTTCATCATCATTCACTCCATCACTGTCTTTCCAGAAGGGTGCTTTACACTACAGTTATAAAACTGCAACATTAACACCCCTCCTTCAGAGTGCCGGCACTGTACTTCCCATCTCCAGAACTCAAGTCCGGCCTGCCGGTTTCCCTGAATCCCTTCATAAATGTTACTTTGCTCACACTCCAACAGCACGTCAAGTATTAAAACCATATGCCTCCATTCACTCCTATCAAATACGCTCACACATGCTTGCTGGAAGTCCAAGCCCTCGCACACAAAACTTCCTTTACCCCTCCCTCCAACCTTTCCTAGGCCGACCCCTACCCCGCCTTCCCTCCACTACAGATTTATACACTCTCGAAGTCACTCTGTCTCGTTCCATTCTCTCTACATGTCCAAACCACCTCAACAACCCCTCCTCAGCTCTCTGGACAATCGTTTTGGTAATCCCGCACCTCCTCCTAATTTCCAAACTCCGAATTCTCTGCATTATATTCACACCACACATTGACCTCAGACATGACATCTCCACTGCCTCCAGCCTTCTCCTCGTTGCAACATTCATCACCCATGCTTCACACCCATATAAGAGCGTTGGTATAACTATACTCTCATACATTCCCTCTTTACTTCCATGGACAAGGTTCTTTGTCTCCACAGACTCCGAAGTGCTCCACTCACCCTTTTCCCTCATCAATTCTATGATTCACCTCATCCTTCATAGACCCATCCGCCGACATGTCCACTCCCAAATATCTGAATACATTCACCTCCTCCATACTCTCTCCTCAAATCTGATATCCAATCTTTCGTCACCTATTCTTTTTGTTATCCTCATCACCTCACTCTTTCCTATATTCACTTTCAATTTTCTTCTTTTACACACCCTACCAAATTCATCCACCAACCTCTGCAACTTCTCTTCAGAATCTCCCAAAGCACAGTGTCATCAGCAAAAAGCAACTGTGACAACTCCCACTTTGTATTTGCTTCTTTATCTTTTAGCCCAACACCTCTTGCCAAGACCCTCGCATTCACTTCTCTTACAACCCCATCTATAAATATATTGAACAACCACGGTGACATCACACATCCTTGTCTAAGGCCCACTTTTACTGGGAAATAGTCCCCTTCCCTCCTATACACTCTAACCTGAGCCTCACTATCCTCATAAAAACTCTTCACTGCTTTCAGTAACCTTCCTCCTATTCCATACACCTGCAATATATTGTAAGAAAATAATAATATTATTAATAATAATAATTATTATTATTTCCCTACAATATATTGCAGGGAAATAATAATTATAATAATAATTAATAATACAGTGGTACCTCGACTTACGATGGTCCCCAAACTCACCCTTTTATGTAAGTTTATTTTTTTAAATGCTTTTGTAAGTTTAATTTTGGGGGTCTAAAAGGACTAGTCTATTTTACAACATTTCTTAAGGAGATAAATTCGTTTGGTAATGGCACTTGAACAGCATTCTGGAATGAAAAAATATCGTAAGTCGAGGTACCACTGTAATTGCTGTGGAGTGCTCTAAATGTCAGCTACCAAATACTGATAACATTTAAAGTGCTCCAGATCAATTATTATAAATTATTATTATTCTAAAAACTATAAATGCTATTTTTGCATTTGTTCTTACGACAAAAGTGATTTAGGCATGTTTACCCTGATGTAAACATCTCATATATGGTTGCGGTCTGCCTGCTCTGTTACCCCTCATATAATATGGCATATATTATTCATTTCAGCATCTTTATTACAGTTCTAGGGTATTTATCATGTTTCTGATATCAATTTGGAATAAATGTAATAGATAGATATCCTTTATTTAGTACATTCATTACTTACTGCTTCCTTAACCTATTGAACCATGAGCAATCATAAAACGCATGAAAACATAGTAAAATATTGTACTATATAGTACTACATACATGTTATACTGTAGTTTAATAACAAATAATGAATGAAGAAAACACTCAGTGAGTGAGTGGTGTGGGGGCTGGCTGCCGGGTCGGAGGGAAGGTAGTAGGGGCGCGGGGAAACTTAAATATGATATGGTGGGTGGGAATTTGGCAGCTGGGAATTTGGCGGCCGGGAATTCGCGAATGTGTGAAGCCCGCGAAAATAGAAAACGCGAAAGTTGAGGGATACCTGTAATACATCACGATAATGAACTACAATTACATATTCACTTTTATTTTTGTAAGATCTGTTGGTCTAAAAAAAACTTGTTTGGCTTTTTGGGGACTCCCAGGAACGTAACCCTATTTTTCCTATTAGTTCTTTTAATTATTTAACACGAAATTATCTAACACGACTTTTTCAGGAACATAACTATCGTGCTAAATGACGTTCTACTGTATTGTATTATGCTACTGCACTAGGTATACTTCTGTATTAACCCTTTCAGGGTCCAAAGGCCAAATTTCACAGGGTGCACCAGTGTCCAAGAATTTAAAAAAAAAAAATTCTTATTTTTTCTTATGAAATGGTAGAGAATCTTTTTCTGAAGGTAATAAAACAAAAAGTACGAAATTTGATGGAAAATTGATGAAATTATGCTTTCGCGAATTTTGATGCGTCAGCGATATTTACGGATCGGCGATTTTGCTGACTTTGACTCCCATTTTAGGCCAATTACATTATTCCAGTCGACCAAATTCTTAGCTATTTCACTACTATTACTTCTATTCTATCGCTTGAGCACAAGAAATCGCCCAGTCAACTGTTTCAACTACAAAATAAAGTGATCGGAAATTAGTCATTTAGCCAATTTAACTCAAAGTTCAAAATATTCCAATTTCAAAATACGGTGCAAAATAAACAATGCAGGCATTCCTGGCACTAAACTAACATTTCCTCTGTTCATTAGTTACATTTTCAATCTTTACAAATGAATTCCATTTTGATTTTTTATTCACATAATGAATTTTTATTCAAACCAAAAAATGGAAGATTTACAGTTATGCAATATTATAATAATGTACAAATAATATAACCACTTTTGTGAACTTATATTAGACCCACCAGCTGGCGCGTATTAGATGTGTGAGGTCATTTGTTTACTCTTGAACATCGGCAAAAATTTAACATTTCCGCTACTTTGAGCTCAGTTTCAATCCATTTTCTGTACTAAAACCAATCAAAATCATCTCTATTTCTGTAATATGTCTTCTATTCTATCAATCAAATGAGACCAAGAAATAGCAAATGCAACTATAAAAAGTATACAAAAAAACACTGCAAAGTCACCATTTTAATCAAAAATTACGGTCTCAGTTTTTTTTCTCTCATTATGCACTGTGTGCTGCAGGATTTGTTTTATGTTGTGCACACTTACCACATAGATGTATTCTCTCATATCTAGGCCCAAATTTACCACTCACAGCTTATCTGAATGAGCTGAGCTCATGGCATAGAACTACGGTTTGGACCCTCAACTCAAAGCTGTAGAACTATGGCACGGACCCTGAAAGGGTTAAGTATGCTACTGTATTAGCTATACATTCTGATTTAACAGACAAGCAGACAATCCTCCACTATTAGTCGATTATATCAAGGGTTCACTATATTTGAGTTGCATTACCTCGGTAAAAAATGGCTGATATGTCAAATTTGTTTTAAATAATTTTTAATCTGTATCAGTAGTTGAGATGTTTGGTTCATGGTTGGTAGTGGCAGTGTCTTGAATGTACCTCAGAGCAACACTCTGAAAATGGCATGATAAGAAACTTTGTAAATAAGAGGATCTTTTTTTTCTTAATGCACCGGCTGTCTCCCACCAAGGTAGAGGGAACCTAAAAAAAAAAAAATCTTTTTACTTTTTTTTTCAATGAACCGGCTGTATCCCGCCAAGGCAGGGTGACCTAAAAAGAAAAACGAAGGTTTTTCTTTTTAATTTAGTAAATCATGCAGGAGATGGGGTTACTAGCCCCTCGTTCCAAGCATTCTAGTCTCCTCTTACAACATGCATGACTTATGGAGGAAGGATTCTTTTCCGCTTTCTAAGTGAGAGCATCTGTTGGTTTAAAATTTTGGCATCGGTTTGCAGTTTTTATAATTATTCTGCAATTGCCATCTTTCATACAAAATTAATGTTTTTTTTTAACATACTGGCCGTCCCCCACCGAGTCAGGGTGACCCCAAAAAAAAGAAGAAATGAAAGTGTCTTCTTTTTACATTTAGTAATTTATGCAGGAGAATGGGTTACTAGCCCCTTGCTCCCGGCATTTTAGTCACCTCTTACGACACGCATGGCTTATGGAGGAAAGAGTCTACAAAATTAATATAAAATATTAATGAAATCAAATATTGTATTTCATTGTTAACCTTATGGGTTTAGCACTTAGTTATGATTATAATAATAATATTAATATATTGTAAACTTGTGTGTGTTATTAGTTTGCTAAAAGTAGTATGGTCTCATGTGCTCACATATTGTTCTCATGATATTTTTTAATCTAAAGTTTGTCAATAAAATTTATTAGATGGTAACAAACTATTGCTTAATGTCTTTATTTTCTTGTGCAGTATTTCTGATGGTTTAACTTTGTATAAGTCTTTATGAAATGTTTGTGAGTATTACTACATCAAGAAAATTACAGTATAATAGATTACAGGAAATACAATATTTGTGACATACAATGTTGATACTCTAATTCTTATTGTGTGTTTAAGGTCAAGAAGTGGAACTGACGATGCACGATGGTACGGTGCGAGACATGTGCTTCATCGAAGACGCCAGCAACAAGTCGTCTCTTCTCATATCTGGGGGTGCTGGTGACTGCAAGATTTACGTCACTGACTGTGCTACTGGCACCCCGTTCCAGGCTCTCTCGGGACACACAGGTCAGTGCCATCCTACTGAAGTTCATTTAAGGTTAAACAAAATCATTACAACAGTTGGGTGTCTTTATTGATGAAAAGTTTCACCTACACAGTAGGCTTCTTCAGTCAAATACAGAGGAAGCAAGTGTAGTAGTGAAATAATCAGTCCATCAACCTTGGAGAAAAAGCATTTGAGGTGGTCAGTCCCTCAGCATGGAGAAGAGTTCAGCTCCATGGTCTGGAACTATATACAGTGGTACCCCGACTTACGATATTTTTTCATTCCAGAATGCTGTTCAAGTGCCATTACCAAACGAATTTATCTCCATAAGAATTGATGTAAAATAGACTAGTCCTTTTAGACCCCCAAAATTACACTTACAAAAACATTTAAAAAAATAAACTTACATAAAAGGGTGTGTTTGGGGACCATCGTAAGTCGGGGTACCACTGTACCAATATATATCCGAAACAATATACGTACAGTGGACCCCCGAGTTTTGGTCACCTCGGAAATCAAACAATTATGTAAGTGTTATATTGTAAGTGCTTTTGTAAGTGTATTTTTGGGGGTCTGAAATGGACTAACCTACTTGACATTATTCCTTAAGGGAGTAAATTTGTTTGGTAATGGCACTTGAGCAGCCTTCTGGAATAAATTATGACCGAAACTCGGGGGTCCACTGTATAGTCCCAGACCATGGAGCAGAACTCTTCTTCAGGCTGAGGGACTGACCACCTCAAATACTTTTTCTCCAAGGTTGATGGACTGATTACATCTTTAATTCACTACTACAACTGCTACCTTTGTATTTGACTGAAGAAGCCTACTGTGTAGGCAAAACATTTCATCAATAAAGATAATAATAATAATAATAATACATGTACAGTGGTACCCCGGTTTACGATGGTCCCCAAACTCACCCTTTTATGTAAGTTTATTTTTTTAAATGCTTTTGTAAGTGTAATTTTGGGGGTCTAAAAGGACTAGTCTATTTTACAACTTTTCTTAAGGAGATAAATTCGTTTGGTAATGGCACTTGAACAGCATTCTGGAATGAAAAAATATCGTAAACCGGGGTACCACTGTACAACACTTGGGTATCTTATTGAGGAAATGTTTTGCCATACAGTGGCTTTATCAGTCCTATACAAAGAAGAATGGTGAAGATCAGGAGTTTGAGGTAATCAGTCCCTCAGCCTGGAGTCGATGTAATCAGTCCATCAGTATTGAAAAGAATACAGCGTATGCTCAAAGAAGTGGCTTATACAGTTGACCCTCGGTTAAAGGCCGTAATCCGTTCCAGAAGCTTGGCCTTAAACCGAAATGGCCTTTAACTGAAATAATATTCACCATAAGAATTAATGTAAATACAGTGGTACCCCGACTTACGATGGTCCCCAAACACACCCTTTTATGTAAGTTTATTTTAAATGCTTTTGTAAGTGTAATTTTGGGTCTAAAAGGACTAGTCTATTTTCTCTTTCTTATGGAGATAAATTCGTTTAATGGCACTTGAACAGCATTCTGAATGAAAAATATCGTAAGTCGGGACCACTGTACAATTAATCCGTTCAGACAAAAATATTAAAAAAATTAACATTTAAATCAGTATTACATACCTTTATTGAAGACTAATGCTGGCTTCTGGAAGATGAGAGGAGGAAAGAGGGAGGAGTTAGTGTTTGGAAGGGTAATCCCCTCCTAAAAGGACTTCAGGTAGCAAAGCCTCTCTGTGGTCTTTTAATGCCACTAGGATCAGCTAAGTCACTCCACCAACTACACTCCCTGCATGCTACACTCCCTGCATGCCTGCTACACTCCCTGCATGCCTGCTACACTCCCTGCATGCCTGCTACACTCCCTGCATGCCTGCTACACTCCCTGCATGCCTGCTACACTCCCTGCATGCCTGCTACACTCCCTGCATGCCTGCTACACTCCCTGCATGCCTGCTACACTCCCTGCATGCCTGCTACACTCCCTGCATGCCTGCTACACTCCCTGCATGCCTGCTACTCCTGCATGCTGCTACACCCTGCATGCCTGCTACACTCCCTGCATGCCTGCTACACCCCTGCATGCCTGCTACACTCCCTGCATTCCTGCTACACTCCCTGCATGCCTGCTACACTCCCTGCACCGCTACCTCCTGCAGTCTGCTACACTCCTGCATGCCTGCTACTCTCCTTGCCTTATGCCTGCCTGCCTTGAATTCTATCATGTTTCTCACTTTCTTTACCAAAGGAACTTGACTAAGAACTTTCCTTGGGGCCATGGTGACTTATTTCGCAGTTGCACTTGATAAATAACCACCAAAAACAATGGCTTATAGCAAAATGTTTGGATGAATGAGCAGAAGCTTCCTCACGCACCGAGAGACACAGGCAAACTGAAACACAAGCGGCCCCAGCCAGCGGACGGACGCATCCCATACGGCCTCTAACCGAAAAACGGCCTCTAACCCGGAGCCGAAAAACCAGCCTCTAATCGAAAAACAGCCTTTAACCAGGAGCCAAAAAACCGGCCTCTAACCGAGTTGGCCTTTAACCAGAACGGCCTTTAACCGAGGGTCCACTGTATACTGTAGACAGGTGAGGTGAAGCAGTCATAGGTGATATCATTGTGGACAAATCCACATATGGTCATGACTATACATAGTTCAGACAAGTGAAGAATTCCCTGCCTAACCTATAATCATGACCTACTTCCACGTGTGGATTTGTCCACGGTGATATCACCTATAACTGCTTCACCTCACCTGTCTACAGTATATATGCCACTTCTTTGAGCATATGCTGTATTCTTTTCAAATTTGATGGACTGATTACATCGACTCCAGGCTGAGGGACTGATTATCTCAAACTCCTTCTGATCTTCACCATTCTTCTTTGTATAGGACTGATGAAGCCACTGCTTCATTAGTCCTATACAAAGGGGCTTTCTATATAGAAAGCTCTTTGTCATTTCGGTTTGTATAAGTTGTATCATGTACAGTGCTTGTCACAGCATTATGCCGGGTGAGCGCCCCGGCATAATGCTGTGATGAAAATCAAAGGCCGACCATACAGGGGGTCTTTTTCCGTCAGTGCATTTTGCTGGGTAGCATATGTTAGCATGACATCACGGCCTTCCACCACACTTCAGAGAGACTTCTCATTGTGCATGTGGTTGCCGTGGTGAGAGGAAGTGTTACACTTTTGTCTCTCATCTGTCCCATCTTTTGTCCAGTGTTCCCTTTGGTTTTGGGGCTATACATCTTTGATTATGGGTAAAAGGATGTCTTTAACACCTGAAACTATAGCTCAAATCATAGGGCTTCACAAAGCTGAGCACCATACAAAGGAAATACTAGTGGAGAATGTTAGTGTGTGTGAGCATTCAGTAAGAAACTGGGTGCAGTGTTTCAAGGCTGGTGGCAGTGTCGAGTTATCGTCTGCCAAACCTCAGCCTGGCCCCTCCAAGAAGACATCTGTTCATACCTTAACTGTGTTAAAGAAGCAGCTACTCTTTAACTGCCTACGCTACAGTTATAAAACTGCAACTTATCAACACTCATCCTTCAGAGTGCAGGCACTGTACTTTCCCACCTCCAGGACTCAAGTCCAACCTAATGGTTTCCCTGAATCCCTTCATAAATGTTACCTTGCTCACATTCCCACAGCACATCAAGTCCTGAAAACCATTTGTCTCCACTCGTTCCTATCTAACATGCTCACGCACGCTTGCTGGAAGTCCAAGCCCCACGCATACAAAACCTCCTTTACCCCCTCCCTCCAACCTTTCCTAGGCTGACCCCAACCCCGCCTTCCTTCCATTATTATTATTATTATTCTTTACACAAACCGGCCATATCCCACCGAGGCAGGGTGACCTAAAAAGAAAAATGAAAGTTTCTCTCTTTAAATTTAGTAATGTATACAAGAAAAGGAGTTACTAGCCTCTTGCTCCCAGCATTTTAGTCGCCTCTTACGACACGCATGGCTTAGGAGGAAGAATTCTGCTCCACTTCCCCATGGAGAATTATTATTATTATTCCATGTGGAAGTGGAACAGAATTCTTCCTCTGTAAGTCATGCGTGTCGTAAGAGGCAACTAAAATGCCAGGAGAAAGGGGCTAGTAACCCCTTCTCCTATATGCATTACTAAATTTAAAGAGAGAAACTTTAATTTTTCTGTTTAGGGTCACCCTACCTCGGTGGGATACAGCCAGTTTGTTGAAAAAAAATTAGTATTAGGGGTGTTAATGTTGCAGTTTTATAACTGTAGTGTAAAGCACCCCTCTGGCAAGACAGTGATTGAATGAATGATGATGAAAGTTTTTCTTTTTCGGGCCACCCTGCCTTTGTGGGAATCGGCCGATGTGTTAATAATAATAAAAAAATTACTTTACAGGTCACATACTGGCATTACACACCTGGGGAGGAGCCATGTTTGTGTCTGGCTCCCAGGATCGAACAGTGCGTTTCTGGGACCTGCGAACCAGAGGCTGTGTTAATGTTATCACACCAGCAGCAACACCCACTAAACCAGTATGTACATCAGTCAGAATTATTGCCATTGTTAAGTAAATCTGACATGTAATGATTTGTCAAATCTTCTAGTGGTAGGTTTCATGTTGACCCTTCACCTGGATCATGTTGACCCTTCACCTAGATCATGTTGACCCTTCACCTGGATCATATTGACCCTTCACCTGGATCATGTTGACCCTTCACCTGGATTATGTTGACCCTTCACCTGGATCATGTTGACCCTTCACCTGGATCATGTTGACCCTTCACCTGGATCATGTTGACCCTTCACATAGATCATGTTGACCCTTCACCTCGATCATGTTGACCCTTCACCTAGATCATGTTGACCCTTCACCTAGATCATTGCCTTCACTGACATGTTCCTTCACTGACTATGTACTTCACCTGATATGTTCCTTCATCTAGATCATGTAGTTCCTTCACCTAGATCATTAGTTCCTTCACCTAGATCATGTGTTCCTTCACTAGATCATGTATTTCTTCATCTACATCATGTAGTTCCTTCACCTAGATCATGTAGTTTCTTCACCTAGATCATGTAGTTCCTTCATCTAGATCATGTAGTTCCTTCACCTAGATCATGTAGTTCCTTCACCTAGATCATGTAGTTCCTTCATCTAGATCATGTAGTTCCTTCACCTAGATCATGTAGTTCCTTCACCTAGATCATGTAGTTCCTTCATCTAGATCATGTAGTTCCTTCATCTAGATCATGTAGTTCCTTCATCTAGATCATGTAGTTCCTTCATCTAGATCATGTAGTTTCTTCATCTAGATCATGTAGTTCCTTCACCTAGATCATGTAGTTCCTTCACCTAGATCATGTAGTTCCTTCATCTAGATCATGTAGTTTCTTCATCTAGATCATGTAGTTCCTTCATCTAGATCATGTAGTTCCTTCACCTAGATCATGTAGTTCCTTCACCTAGATCATGTAGTTTCTTCACCTAGATCATGTAGTTCCTTCATCTAGATCATGTAGTTCCTTCACCTAGATCATGTAGTTCCTTCATCTAGATCATGTAGTTCCTTCATCTAGATCATGTAGTTCCTTCATCTAGATCATGTAGTTCCTTCATCTAGATCATGTAGTTCCTTCACCTAGATCATGTAGTTCCTTCATCTAGATCATGTAGTTCCTTCATCTAGATCATGTAGTTCCTTCATCTAGATCATGTAGTTCCTTCATCTAGATCATGTAGTTCCTTCATCTAGATCATGTAGTTCCTTCATCTAGATCATGTAGTTCCTTCACCTAGATCATGTAGTTCCTTCACCTAGATCATGTAGTTCCTTCATCTAGATCATGTAGTTCCTTCATCTAGATCATGTGTTCCTTCACCTAGATCATGGTTCCTTCACCTAGATCATGTAGTTCCTTCACCTAGATCATGTAGTTCCTTCACCGAGATCATGTAGTTCCTTCATCTAGATCATGTAGTTTCTTCATCTAAATCATGTAGTTCCTTCATCTAGATCATGTAGTTCCTTCATCTAGATCATGTAGTTCCTTCATCTAGATCATGTAGTTCCTTCATCTAGATCATGTAGTTCTTCACCTAGATCATGTAGTTCCTTCACCTAGATCATGTAGTTCCTTCATCTAGATCATGTAGTTCCTTCACCTAGATCATGTAGTTCCTTCATCTACATCATGTAGTTCCTTCACCTAGATCATGTAGTTCCTTCATCTACATCATGTAGTTCCTTCATCTAGATCATGTAGTTTCTTCATCTAGATCATGTAGTTCCTTCATCTAGATCATGTAGTTCCTTCACCTAGATCATGTAGTTCCTTCGTCTAGATCATGTAGTTCCTTCACCTAGATCATGTAGTTCCTTCACCTAGATCATGTAGTTTCTTCACCTAGATCATGTAGTTCCTTCACCTAGATCATGTAGTTTCTTCACCTAGATCATGTAGTTAATTCATCTAGATCATGTAGTTTCTTCATCTAGATCATGTAGTTCCTTCACCTAGATCATGTAGTTCCTTAACCTAGATCGTGTAGTTTCTTCACCTAGATCATGTAGTTCCTTCACCTAGATCATGTAGTTTCTTCACCTAGATCATGTAGTTCCTTCATCTAGATCATGTAGTTCCTTCACCTAGATCATGTAGTTCCTTCACCTAGATCATGTAGGTCCTTCATCTAGATCATGTAGTTCCTTCATCTAGATCATGTAGTTCCTTCACCTAGATCATGTAGTTCCTTCACCTAGATCATGTAGTTTCTTCACCTAGATCATGTAGTTCCTTCACCTAGATCATGTAGTTCCTTCACCTAGATCATGTAGTTCCTTCACCTAGATCATGTAGTTTCTTCACCTAGATCATGTAGTTCCTTCACCTAGATCATGTAGTTCCTTCACCTAGATCATGTAGTTCCTTCACCTAGATCATGTAGTTCCTTCACCTAGATCATGTAGTTTCTTCACCTAGATCATGTAGTTCCTTCACCTTCACTCAACACTAGTGTTAATGAAGAGCTCATAAAAATATCAACCCGAATGACTACCAACTTACTCTTAACATTGACAAAATCGTCTATATTATGTTTGAGAGCAGAGCAAGTGATGTCCAACCAGACAGGTCCCGCAGTAGTGGATTTCTCGAACTAGTAAAGCTTAGGGTAAAAAAAAAAAAAAAAAGGCAAAATAATGCATATACTGTACAGCAATAAATCCCAACCCCGGCCAATAAACAGAAATCACTCTCAAATGGAAAAGCACAGATTTTTCAATATCAAATGTGGCAAGAATGCCTGAAAAGAGGTTTTCAGGCATTTTAGCTACATTTGATATTTTCACTATTATATTGTAATTATTAAAAAGTAAAATAGATATACAGTACATACAATATCTGCCTTAAAATAGGATTCCGAACACCTGTCTCAGATGTAGCTGTTGTACGAAAGTGTTGATAACAGCAGAAAAGCACCAAACATAATCAACAATGGATTAATTGAAAACTTGCTGGTCTCTTAGGAGGCATATTTAAGGATAAAATTTCAGCAATCCAGGGTAATATAACAGCATCAACCACTGTAAATCAGCTGTGGTAGACATGAACAGTATGGGGTGGCAGTGGTGCCTCAGCTGGTCAAGCAGTGGAAATACTCAGGCATGTTAGTGACTTTCTCTGTACTTAACAACATTTTATAAAATGTAAGTCACACATTGTAGCCTTTGCAAGGAAATAAAAATTTGTATTTTTGTGATGACTGCAACATTCAAATCACTGTCCCGAACTATCGAAGTTGCTGAACTAATGAGTTCAACCTGTGCTTACAAAAATAGAGATTTAACTTCATTATTTAGGTACACAGCGCTTGCTTTAGCTTAGTTTTGAGTAAGATTGTTGCAGTCTTTCAGCTTATCTCTTAAATTATTTCATATTGTTGGTACTTTAATTTGCATAGAATTTCTGTAGATGTTCAGTTGAACACGAAGGATTTCAAATAAGTACATTGGACCTCCGGATTTCGTCAATAATTCTTTCCAGAAGGCTGTTCAAGTGCTGTTACTGAACGAATTTGTTCCCATAAGGTCGAATGTAAATTAGATTAGTCAGTTTCAGACCCCCCAAAAATACACTTAAAAAAGCACTTACAAAAATACACTTACATAATTGTTCGAGTTGGGAGCAGTACGAAATCCAGGGGTCCACTGTACAGTGGTACCTCGACTTACGATATTTTTTCATTCCAGAATGCTGTTCAAGTGCCATTACCAAACGAATTTATCCCCATAAGGAATGATGTAAAATAGACTAGTCCTTTTAGACCCCCAAAATTACACTTACAAAAGCATTTAAAAAAATAAACTTACATAAAAGGGTGAGTTTGGGGACCATCGTAAGTCGAGGTACCACTGTATTTGTTTTTGGTGTGGTGCCTGTGTGTTCTGTTACAATTCTCTAGGCATTGCACGAATTCACTGTCATCATTACAGTTTAATAATTTGAACATGTATATTGAACAGTATTATGTATTGTATTTTTATTTAGTAGGTTTAGGGATTTGAATAAGCGCATAGTGTGTTGCCTATTGGTGGAGCTTATGATTGTTCTGAGAGCTGTCTTTTGTCAAGTTATAATTGATTTGAGTTGTGTAGCCAAGGTGGATCCCCAAGCACAGGTTCTATATTTGAGGGATGGTAGCACACTTGGCTCACACACCGAGTATCCAGGGTTCGATCCCCATTACGGGTGGAAATGTTGGGCATGTTTCCTTACACCTGCTGCCCCTGTTCACCTACCAGTATGTAGGTACATGGGTATTTGTCGCCTTTCACCAGCTGTCCTTGTTCACCTAGCAGTAAGTAGATACATGGGTATTTGTCACCTTACACCTGCTGTCCCTGTTCACTTAGCAGTAAGTAGGTACCTGGATGTTAGCCAACTGGTGTGGATGGCATCCTGGGGGTGGTAGTATACCTCATATAGGGCTGGGCTTTGAAATGAGCTGAGGTATGATAACAGATTTTAGCCTGTAAAATTAATTTGTATTAAAAAAAATAGTAGCATTAGGAGTGCAGTTTGATGAATATACATAATATGGAGTTTTAGAGAGTATCCCCTACTCTTAGACACTTTTTGTTAGAGTGTTGGATACGGGTATTAAATTTTAATTTGTTATCTACTGTTAGTCCTGTGCTATTTCAGTATCATTGATAACCCAAAAATACAGTGGAACCTCGGTATACGAGCAGCTCCCTACTCAAACAAAGCTCAGCACTCGACCAAACAAATATGACCTGCCAGAACTTCGCTGTAAACTATTTGTGTTTCTTCGGATTTTTTGGTGTTTTTTGTATTATTTGTATAAATAAGTCACCATGGGGCCTATGACAATTAGTGATAACAGCCAACCAAACAGAAAATTGGTTGGGAAGAACTTGTTCGATACTCAAACGGAGCGGCACTCAAACAGCCTTCTAGAATAAATTAAGGTCGCATACAGAGGTTCCACTGTACAGTATATAGAATGTTCCCAAAAGATATATAGAATGTCTTTTTAACACTGAGAGATAGTTTGTTCAAATCAAATCAAATCCTCTATTTCTTTGTATAGTACACTGTGTAGTTTACATGTAATAAAGTACTGTTAAGTACAAAGACAGCCACTAACATGCCTGAGCATTTTGGGCTGACTAATTCTAGGTATGATGAAAGTTTTTCTTTTTCGGACTGCCCTGCCTTGGTGGGAGACGGCTGATGTGTTAATAATAAAAAAAAAAAATTCTAATGCTTACAGGCTGCTTAAAACTAGACGTAGGTTGTGGAGTGGTAAATTTTAATCATGTATTATTACAACAATGGGAGGAAGCAAAATATATAATTAATAAAATTTATTGTAGAGAGGTAGCAAAATACAGTGGTATCCCGAGTTTCGTACAGCTCCCAACTCGAACAATTATGTAAGTGTATTTTTGGGGGTCTGAAATTGACTAATCTAATTTACATTATTCCTTATGGGAACAAATTCGTTCAGTAACGGCACTCGAACAGCCTTCTGGAATGAATTATGGCCAAAACTCAGGGTACCACTGTACATGTATATTATAATTGATACAATTTACATTAGTACAAATATACAATTTTAAGTGTGTATTTAATCCTTAAAATTGATTTAGCGGTCTTAAGTTAATTTGGATTTCTTGATTACTGTAGTTTCAAACTGGTTAAATGATTTCGGGTATACAGTGGACCCCCGGTTCTCGTCGGTAATCCGTCACAGAGGGCCCGTCGACCACCGGTTTGGTCGAACTCCGATTCTATTTTCCCCATAAGAAATAATGGAAATAAAATTAATCCGTTTCAGACACCCAAAAGTATTAAAATAAAATATTTTTGTACATTAAATATACATTAAATTACACAGAAAACAATGAGACATGAAGAATAAAACAGTAATAACATGTCACTTACCTTTATTGAAGAGTTGTTGATGTGTGGAAGACGGTAGGAGGGGAGAGAATGGAAGAGTTGCTTTTGTTTGGAAGGGAAATCCCCTTCCATAAAGACTTCAGGTACCAAGTCCTTTCCCTGGGTTACTTCCCTTCTTTGTTTTTTAATGGCACTAGGACCAGCTTGAGAGTCACTGGACCCCTGTTGCTCAAAAAAAGTGTCCCAGAGAGTTCTGTTTCTGGCGAATGTTTGGAATTGTGCCGGCGACTGGGGCTGGCTGGCTCCCTGGCTGGCTGGCTTGCTGACCATCTGGCTGGCTGAATGGATGGACAGCCGGCTGGCTGGATGGATGGACAGACTGCTGGCTGGATGGATGGATAGCCGGCTGACTGGCTGAACAGCCGGCTGGATGGATGGCCGGCCAGCCGGCTGACCAGCTAGCCGGCTGGCTTGCTGACCATCTGGCTGGCTGGCTGAACAGCTGGATGGATGGTCAGCCGGCTGGGTGGATGGACAGCTGGCTGGTTGGATGGACAGCTGGCTGACTGGCTGAACAGCCGGCTGGATGGATGGATGGCCGGCCAGCCGGCTGACCAGATACCCGGCTGGCTAACTGACTGACTGGACGGCTGGCTGACTAGCTACCCGGCTGGCTAACTGACTGACTGGACGGCTGGCTGACTAGCTACCCGACTGGCTAACTGACTGACTGGACGGCTGGCTGACTAGCTAACCGGCTGGCTAACTGACTGACTGGACGGCTGGCTGACTAGCTACCCGGCTGGCTAACTGACTGACTGGACGGCTGGCTGACTAGCTACCCGGCTGGCTAACTGACTGACTGGACGGCTGGCTGACTGACTGACTGAGTCTATCTCACAGGAACACATAAATACAATTATACATAGTGTAAATTACCTAGGATACAGGGAGAATATAATAATAATAATAATAATAATTATTGAAGCATGGTGACCAGCTGGCACAAGGGGCCCCAGTCTTATCACTAATCAAATTACAAGAGGTGACATTGATGAGGGGTAAGCGTCCTCTTATCTTATTATTATCTTCTTATTATCGCTAAACTAATTAGTGTTGACATTGATGAGGATACAATGCCTTCGCCCGTCTCCCTCCCTCCCTGCCTGTCTCCCTCCCTCCCTGCCAGCCAGCCAGCCAGCCAGGGGTGACGGATTAGCCTAGGCTTTATTTGTTTTCACTGTTTTATATATCTGTCTGTCTGTCTGTCTGTCTGTCTATCTGTTTGTCTATCTGTCTCAGAGAGATCCAACACATATTACAAGACTCAGTAGTCACTGCTTCACATCTGAGTCCTGACACACATTATTTGCCAGTCTCGATTGTATGGGATATCCTAGGTAATTTACACTATGTATAATTGTATTTATGTGTACGTGTGTGACAGACAGACAGACAGGCCAGGCAGCAAACCATCCAACCAGCCAGACAGCCAAACAACCAACCAGCCAAACAACCAACCAGCCAAACAACCAACCAGCTAGCCAGCCAAACAACCAACCAGCCAACCAACCAACCATCCAACCAGCCATCCAACCAGCCAGGCAGCCAGCCAGCCAGCCAAACAACCAACCAGCCAACCAACCAACCAACCAACCAACCAACCAACCAACCAACCAACCAACCAACCAACCAACCAACCAGCCAGCCAACCAACCAGGCAGGCAGGCAGGCAGGCAGGCAGGCAGGCAGGCAGGCAGCCAGCCAACCAACCAGCCAGGCAGGCAGGCAGGCAGGCAGGAAGCCAACCAACCAACCAACCAACCATCCAACCAGCCAGGCAGCCAACCAACCAACCAACCAGCCAGCCAGCCAGCCAGCCAAACAACCAACCAGATAACCAACCAACCAACCAACCAACCAACCAGCCAGCCAACCAACCAACCAACCAACCAACCAACCAACCAACCAACCAACCAACCAACCAACCAACCAGCCAGCCAGGCAGGCAGGCAGGCAGCCAACCAACCAACCAGCCAGGCAGGCAGCCAACCAACCAACCAACCAACCAACCAACCAACCAACCAGCCAGCCAGCCAGCCAGCCAGCCAGCCAGCCAGCCAGCCAGCCAGCCAGCCAGCCAACCAACCAGCCAACCAGCCAACCAACCAACCAACCAACCAGCCAGTCACCCAGCCAGCCAGGCAGGCAGGCAGGCAGCCAGCCAGCCGGCCAGCCAGCCAGCCAGCCAGCCGGCCAGCCAGCCAGCCAGCCA
Source organism: Cherax destructor (assembly GCA_009830355.1). Lineage (NCBI taxonomy): Eukaryota > Metazoa > Arthropoda > Malacostraca > Decapoda > Parastacidae > Cherax > Cherax destructor. The sequence continues at coordinate 1,483 of WNWK01014132.1, read as the reverse complement.
GCCAGCCGGCCAGCCAACCAGCCAACCAACCAGCCAGCCACTCAGCCAACCTACCAGCCAGCCAGCTCCTTCAATTCTACCGTATTTCTGACATTCTTTACCACAGGCTTGGCACTAGGAGCTTTCTTGGGGCCCATGGTGGCTTATTTAGCAGTTGCAAGCATTAAAAACACTGGAATAATGACAATATATATATGGTATGAATGCGTGGGTGGTGCGTGGGTAGTGGTAGCTTGCTTGTAAACAATAACACACTGAGTGCCTGGGCGCCCAGCTGGGCCACGGCCCCACACGTACGCGTCCGGGACGGATAGCCGACTCGTCGAACTCCGAGTGGCCACCTAATACCGAGTCAAAAATATTGTAAAAAAAGCCGTCGAACACCGATTTGGCCGAGCTCCGACGCCGTCGAACACCGGGGGTTCACTGTACTAGTTATATTTGGGAGATAAGGTGATTTTTAATTATAGCTCTAAATTGATTGGCAGGCAGGGAACCTTTTGCTGGTTCAGGCAATGAAATCCAGATCTTGGGGCCGTTTATGTGCATTGCATTTTTGCATAGGGTGAGACGGACACGAGGATATCAAAGGAGGGTTTACACTGGAGTTTAATGTTCTATATACGTATGTAGTAGACACACTAATATGAGTGCATAGTTTGTACATTAAAAGTAAGTTCAAACTCGTGAAGTGTGGAGGGGTGTGCTGTCTGGTGCAGGAATGTTGGTAATCATTCATGTGTGGACTTTTTTAAGTTCATTATTTACTCTTGTGTTTATTGACACAGGATTTGGACTTGATGTTAGAAAGGTTGTGTCATCAGCAAAGAGTACAGGTTTCAGAAGCTAGGTGGCATTAGGTATGTTATTGATATAGATGAGAAACATAAGAGGACCCAGAATGCTGCCTTGGGGCACACCTAGGTTAATGAATAGATTACTAGATAAAGTGTTGTGTATATGTTTACAAGTTGTTGCCTGTTACAGAGGTAGGATTGGGAGTACAGTGGTACCTCTACTTACGAGCAGCTGTGGTCATTGGTATCAGAGGCCTTTCATATATTGACGAGAAGTCTAGTAGAATACTCATTACAAATACAGTGGACCCCTGAGTTTCGGTCATAATTCATTCCAGAAGGTTGCTCAAGTGCCATTACCGAACAAATTTACTCCCTTAACCCTTTCGGGGTCGGTGCCGTACTAGTACGTTTACGAGCAGGGGTTGGTGCCATACTAGTACAGTCATCCCTCCGTTTTCATGTTTAATCCGTTCCTGAGGAGGCACTAAAACTGAAACACACGAAAACTGAAACCATTTTCCCATAAGAAATAATGGAAATTCAATTAATCCGTTCCAAAACCCAGAAGTTTGGAAAAAAAATTTTTGGGGGGCCTTAAAGATAGATTTACATGCACAAATGAATGAAATGAATGTGGCACTTACCCTTACTGAAGACTGATGTTGCTGGATGGAAGAGAGATA
>WNWK01014131.1:0-52621 GCA_009830355.1 Cherax destructor | reverse complement strand
TAATATTTTTATTTCAATGAAAGTTAAAGTGTACATTGTTATTGGTAGCTCAATTATAAAACTGTAATGCAAGGAGAGCCACTGGCTGCCATGGCATTAGGGCAGCTTATTCTAAAGACTTATTCACTAAGTACTTAATGCTAGAGAAATTGATTGAGTTGATTCTAGTTATGTATTATTTCAAATTAATATATGATTATACATACTATTAAAAGACAGTACTAGAGAAATTGGTCGAGTTTAATCTAGTTGTGTATTTTATTTCAAGTTACAATATGTTGATGCTATACTAGTATAATAACAATACTAGAAAATTTATTGAGTATCTTCTAGTTATATATTTTATTTCAAATTAACAAAATGATGATACTATACTATTTTAAATGACAATTATGATGATATGAAATTGCAACAAGTGTTAAGGAGGATGACAATATAAAACTGAGATTATTTTTTTTTTTTTTTTATTAACACATCGGCCGATTCCCACCAAGGCAGGGTGGCCCGAAAAAGAAAAACTTTCATCATCATTCACTCCATCACTGTCTTGCCAGAAGGGTGCTTTACACTACAGTTATAAAACTGCAACATTTACCCCTCCTTCAGAGTGCCGGCACTGTACTTCCTCTCCAGAACTCAAGTCCGGCCTGCCGGTTTCCTGAATCCCTTCATAAATGTTACTTGCTCACACTCCAACAGCACGTCAAGTATTAAAAACCATATGCCTCCATTCACTCCTATCAAATACGCTCACACATGCTTGCTGGAAATCCAAGCCCTCGCACACAAAACTTCCTTACCCCTCCCTCCAACCTTTCCTAGCCGACCCCTACCCCGCCTTCCTCTCCACTACAGATTTAACACTCTCGAAGTTTGTTACAGTATGAGTATTTAGTATAGGGTGAGTAGGTGATTTTTGAGAAGAATCTTGAAATGATTTTCCGACAAGGTTAACTTAATATTTACTGGTAATGAATTCCAGATTCTGGGGCCCTTTATGTGCATAGAATTTTTACATTGGTTAGTATGGACTCGGGGTATGTCAAATAGTAATCTGTGTCTTGTCATGGTCGTGGGACCTATTAAAGTTGTTGAGGAGAATTTTGAGCGGAGGGTTGATATTAGCATGTAGAGTTTTATGTATGTAGAAGGCACATGAATAGGTATGAATATTTTTTACGGTGAGTAGTTTAAAATTTTAAATATAGGTGGAGTATGCTGTCTAGAGTGGGAATTTATCATCATCCTGACTGCAGCCTTTTGCTGGGTTATGAGTGGTCTAAGGTGATTTAATGTTGTTGAGCCCCATGTGTTCAATGAGGCATGTTTCGAGGTTCCTTGCTGTTTCACCTACATAAATTCTGTCACAGCCACAACAGGGTATAGTGTAAACCCCTACATTGACTGTGTACAACACCAAAATTCCGCCAATCATCTCATGAAATTCAGGGACACCCGATTAGTGATCAAACCTAATTTCCGCAGATACAAGTGCCTTGAATAAGCATTAATTGCTGTTTCTAACACAATTAAACAAAACAAAGGCAGCTTCATCATCTCTGAGGTCTTAGTGAGAATCCTCCTGAAAACAGTAAACCCTGCCATCACATAGTCTCTGCTGCTAATACTACTACACAAGCACATTACAGAGGAGGAACACTGAAACAGACATTCTCAAATCCAATCACCAATATTTGTCTAACCTATTTTTATGTTACCCAAGTCATAGCTTTTATAACCTTTCACTCATGTTCTACCATATTTGTATTACTACTACTACAACTAGTATTACACCTCAATCTAAGCCTATATATACCCTCTGTGTCCATGTATTGTTTGTAACGGCTTGATAAAGCTCCTGGAGAGCAAAGCATTGCCACAATAAAATGTCACATTAGTTGCATTTGTGTCCTTTTACTTAACAATATCAAAGACGGTTGACACAAACTCACTACCATTATACAGTGGTCCCTCGGTTTTCGTGCATCTCCAAACTCGAACATTTATGTAAGTGTATTTTCGTAAGTGCTGTTGCAAGTGTATTTTTGGGGGTCTGAAATAGACTAACCTACGTGACATTATTTCTTAAGGAAGTAAATTCGTTCGGTAATGGCACTTGAGCAGCATTCTGGAACGAATTTTCGGCGAAAACCGAGGGACCACTGTAGTTTGCTCCTCACTTAGCGGCGAATTTGTTTAACAATGTGCTCTCAGGAACGGAACTCCATCATTAAGTGAGGAGAGGCTGTATTGCTCAATCCGTTGGATACATAAATAAGGCTAAAAAGAAATGCAAAAAATCCCTACTGAAAAATTGGGCCCTTTGTTGAAAATTCAAGTGCATCCTTTTCCAAGAGGAGCCTGATAAGTGATAATTCATTTCACATAACAGGATAATTATTAATCACTGATTTCACATAAGATAATTATTTAAATACACTTAGCACCTTCAGAGCACAAAACACATTTTACCTTTTTTTCATATAATAGTAGAGAAGATAACTTTTTTTTGTATGCGCCTTCACCTAGACAATTAAAAGGAATCCCACAAGGAGACAAGACTCGACCCACCTTGTTAGCTCCTTCCTCATTACCATTTTCAACGAGATCAGAATCCTCAGGTCTCCTGGGAGAGCTGAAGGAGTCTGGTGTCAGAAGGTTCATGGGTGGCTGAAAGAGTGTTTACCAAATACTATTTAATATGTTATAATATAGATCAAGCAATATCATCTAATTTTCTTTTGCTATAAAAAAACAGGAAAATTAACTACTGCAGATTTTAAAGGTTATGCTAAGACCTATATTTGAAATCAGATGAACAGATTAAATTCATAAGTCTGTCAAAATTGTGTAAACAAAGCATCAGGTGCCATCGTGGTGAATGGGGCATGGGAATGCCACCTGGCTGGCCTAGGTCTGAGCCCATATAATGCGTTGTTTGCACATCTATGTAGTATATGTATTAGAATATCCATCAGTTTTCTTAGGGAACTCCTGTTTGTTCTAAAGGACATCATTCCATATAAATTTTCCATAGCTATTTCAACTACTGCTACTTGCCTGCATTGAAAAACAAGAATTTCAATTCAGAATCTCTACTTCACACAAATAAATAAAAATGAAAATAGAGGCATTTTATTTCTATTAGTGTATTTGGAGTTTCATACAATTTGTATACCCTCTTGCATACAATATTCCAGATAAGAAAAATACTTCATTACTATTCGTGAATCATTTTGGTTAGGTAAAGAAAAGAATTTGCTGCTGTGGGGAAAGATAGGTTTTTGCCATGTACGATACCTGTGATGCAGGTGGTGTCTGGAGAGCACTGTGCTGTGATGAAAGACTAGAGCTCTGGGGAGAGGTCAGGGCATCAGGTGGAGGTGGAGGAGGAGGTTGATCTTCAACCCCTACACCATTACCACTCACCGTTCCTTCCACCTCAGACACTGAACTACTGAGGTTCATACTCAAATCTGTCAGACCATCACGCACCACTGCAACAAAATACTATACATATAACACAACAGAAACATATTATTGAGGTGAAATACATGACACTAAAATTTATATTCTTTGTGAAGAAAGTCATACTTGTATATTGGCAAATATTTAGCTAGCAAAATATACAGAAATATTTTACTACAGCCTCTCCTCACTTAGCGACGTACTCGTTTACTGACAACTCGTACTTATGACGAGCTCTCTGACCAGTATACATACCTATGTATATTAGAGCTGATTTCCTCTATTCTGTTTATTACAATATACAGTACACTACTGTATAAACATTTTAAAACATACTAAAAATGTTATAAATGGTGCAAAGGTGACATTAAAAGAATATCAAAGATGGTTGATACAAACCCACTACCATTATAGTATGCTCCTTGCTTAGCAATGAATTTGTTTACCGACGTGATCTTAGGAACGGAACTCCATTGTTAATTGTTAAGTGAGGAGAGGCTGTACGTGTAAATGTCTCTTGTATATAACAGCAATGTAAACTGAATTATGTTGCAAAAAATCTTCCTACTACAATATGACACTGAACTGGGTTTTTTTTAAGTTGGTTATGGCAACATAGGAACAATATACATTCCTATTAACTAACAAATTATTAAACATATATGAGCAGTAAATGTCATAGAATTATAGTAACTAATTTAATTCTTATTCTAACAGAAATCACTGGAATAGTCACACGTTGAAAAATCAACCACTATGTTCAGTATAGGTTCAAACAGTAGTGGTACCTCTACTTACGAGCTTAATTCGTTCACATGCCTCATGAAATCGTGGTATGGTTTAATTCGTTCCAGACGGCTATTCAAGTGCCGATACCGAAGGAATTTGTTCCCATAAGAAATAATGAAAATTAGGTTAATCCATTTCAGACCCCCAAAAATACAATTACAAAAGCACCTACAAAAATACACTTACATAATTATTTGAGTTGGGAGCTGCTTGTAAGTAGAGGTACCACTGTATAATAATTGAAGCATCTCCTGCCACTTAAGCCAGTGAGATAGGACAGATAGTAAAGGCACATTCAGCATCATAAAATTGTTTTAAGAGATTGTTGAGCAGCTCCCCTTTCCCCTCACTACCATTTTAAGAGATTGTTTAGCAGCTCCCCCTTTCCCTCACTATCAGGAATATCTCCCATGTTCATCTCCCAACACAGTGAACAGAATGTACTGTATTAGCTACAATTTAAGAAACCTTACCTATTGAGTCCTGAGATTCACTAAGGTCTAGAGAGCCCACATTGTGATGTCCAGCAAGTGGGGTGGCAGGTTGGAATCTTAGGATAGCTTCTTGCAGAGACTTGGTGTTAATGAGAACACATCGCATTACAACACCATCCACAACATCTACACTGTCTCCATCATCGTTATCGTCATCGTCTGCAAGTCAAAAGAATAAGGTAGCAACTATAGTCTACAATTCACCTAACAATTCACCTACAATTCACTCATAGCAAGCTAAATAATCCATCGACTTAGGTGTGTGTCTACAAAGCAGGAAGGTTAGTATAACCTCCAAGTTTTAACAAGTATATCTCACACCAGCATGACTGGGTGTTTTCTAGCTCAAGCTCCTTCACAGCTTTTATAAATGACTCACAGAATCATATTTTTTTTTAACACTTCGGCTGTTTCCCACTGAGGAAGGGTGACCCAAAAAGAAAGAAAAACTAAACTAAACAAGACCAAACAAGTCACAGAATGGAGGGTTTGAACTCATGACAACCATTCCTCAAACTAGTAGACGTGTGTGTGCTATCCACTGCTATGAAGAGGAAAATAAAGGGCTTTGAATTAACATATAAAGTACCATAACCTTAAAAAAAAAAAAAAATTGAAAACGGGAATGATCAAAAAAATAATTAAGAAAACAATACTATATTATGCTAGAACCTACTTTTTTTAACACATCAGCCATCTGCCACAAAGGTAGGGTGACCCATCATTCACACATATTCACTGTCTTTCCAGAGGTGTCCAGATACAACAGTTTAGATGTCATCCCAAACAGCAAATATCCCAAACCCCTTATTTAAAGTGCAGGAATTGTACGTCCCACCTCCAAAACTCAAGTCCTGCTAACCGGTTTCCCTGAATTCTTTCACAAAACATTACCCTGCTGACACTCCAACAGCTTGTCAGGTCTCAAAAACCATTCGTCTCCATTCACTATCTAACATGCTCACACATGCCTGTTGCATGTCCAAGCCAATTGCACACAAAACACTCTTTTACCCCCTCTCTCCATCCTTTCCTATGACAACCCCTACCTCCTCCCCTCCACTACAGATTTATACACCCTCCAAGTCATCCTATTTTGCTCCATCCTGTCTGAATGACCAAACCACCTCAACCTATTATATTGCATAAATTTATAAAGAATAAACTAAAGCCAACACTAAAATAGGGGATTCAAATTTATCACCAAAATTGTTGAATCAGAAGTAGATCCACAAGGTATATCTGTGATATACATAGCCACAGACCTGAAGGTGACAAGGATGGCAATTTACAACCTCAAGAAAGCAGCTGCCTTACTCCCACCTGGCACCATACTACCCAAAAATACTTCTCTTCGCACAAACAAGATCCTGAAGAGGGAAGTATTATCAGATCCTGGCACAACAGCTGCAGACCTCAAGAAAAAGCCAGGTGGGAATGAGGCAGCTGCTTTCTTGAGGTTGTAAATTGCCATCCTCATCACCTTCAGGTTTGTGGCTAAGCGTATCACAGACATGCCTTGCTTTAATAGGGTGAGTGCATGGGTCTTCTCTGCATTTGAAAGTTTAGTTTGACCCATTCTGACCACTTGGAGCGGAGATATAGTGTGGCAAAGTTCATAGTCGAGTGAAAAAAGGGGCACCGAGGAACAACGTAGCAGGCCTCCTTACTCACTGAGCTCTGGCAGAGCACTGAAGTGTGGCATGGTGGAGAACAATGGAGCAAGACACATTTGTCACATTCATGCAATAGCTACCTTGACCTACGTGTGAGAGCAACACAATTCAAATACAAACTTCAACATCCTCACCTCTCTAATTCTGCCCTGAAGTGTTCTAACATATTATGAAACTCAAAATATTGTATTTTTGTATTTAACACACCGGCCATCTCCCACCAAGGCAGTGTGACCCAAAAAAGAAGAAATGAAAGTTTTCCTTCTTTTTACATTTAGTAATTTATACAGAAGGGGTTACTAACCCCTTGCTCTCTGCATTTTATTTACCTCTTACAACATACATGGCTTACGAAGGAAGCATTCTTCTCCACTTTCCAATGAAGAAAATACTGTAATATAACCTTGAAAAAGCAAACAGAAATGTTTTAAGACTTACCATGAGCATTTTGAGTATGATCATGTGCGTGATCATGTTTCCACCGCTTGTAAGGTTTCCATGCTGCATCTGTTATGGACATGGACAGAGCAGGGTACTGGACAGGCAACTCGGACACGGACACAAGTCTAGCGATGCCGCCGCCACCACCGCCATTCTTCACAACAAAGTTTCCCCCTGCACCAGTCAATGCACTAGTGCCACCTCCAGTGCCGCTACTAGTGTTACCATCTTGATACACAGCAATTACATACATAACCTGAAAGAAATGTGATATAACTTAGTAAATACAGGAGGTCCTCGCGTATTCAGCACTTTCTTTTTGGTGTTCCACGTTTTTGTTGGACTTTCAATTGAACCATTGTTCATTATGTTTAATCCTTTTACTGCTTTTCCACATAAGGGAAGGTCGAGCAGCGCCATATTTTAAGGTAAGTATTGTACGTATTGTGTATTTATTTTACTTTATCTGTTTTTTTATGCCTTGCTACCACATTAAGAACTTAATATATGACAGTGTAAACATGTTATAAGGCATTTTAGATGCATTTGATAATGTAAAAAAAAAAACTTTTCTACCCACTGGTGATTTTCACTTATTGCATGGGGTCAGGAACCCAAGAACCATACATGTATTTAAAAAAAGGCCATATACAATCAAACAATTTAATAAACCAAATTTCAGCCTCTCCTCACTTAACGACGGAGTTCCATTCCTAAGACCACGTTGGTAAATGAATTCGTCGCTAAGCAAGGAGAAGAATCTCCAGGGCTGAGGGACTGATTACCTTGTCTTTTCAATATAATTCTGCAGTCTTCACATTATCTCCTTGAATTATATTGATAAAGCCACTGGATGGTGAAGCATCTACAAATAAAGATACCCAGAGGTTGCACTGTCTAATTCTTCACAGTACAGAGTAAAGTACACTGCCTTTGCTGTCATGAGTCCAACTGCATAAGTAACCTTCCACTTTTTCCTTACACAGAGTAGACTGCCTACCCATCACTAACCCTTTGTACTTTCCTGCTGCATATCTTCCTTACAAACCTACCATTAGTCACACTTTTCCCTATGTCTAACCCATTAAGTATTTCCCCTAAACCACTGAAATACCCTACTCCACACACCTCACATTTTAAGGGTTTATTTAACCCTTTCAGGGTCCAGGGGCCAAATTTCAGTGTGCACCAGGGTCCAAGAATTTAAAAAAAATATTGTTATTTTTTCTTACGAAATGGTAGAGAATCTTTTTCTGAAGGTAATAAAACAAAAAGTACGAAATTTTATGGAAAATTGACGAAATTATGCTCTCGTGAATTCTGATGCATCAGCAATATTTATGCATCGGCGGTTTTGCCGACTTTGACTCCCATTTTAGGCCAATTACATTATTCCAATCGACCAAATTCTTAGCTATTTCGCTAGTATTACTTCTATTCTATCGATTGAGCACAAGAAATCGCCCAGTCAACTGTTTCAACTACAAAATAAAGTGATCGGAAATTGGTAATTTAGCCAATTTAACACAAAGTTCAAAATATTCCAATTTCAAAATAGGGTGCAGAATAAACAATGCAGGCATTCCTGGCACTAAACTAACATTTCCTCTATTCATTAGTTATGTTTTCAGTCTTTACAAATGAATTCCATTTTGATATTTTATTCACATAATGAATTTTTATTCAAACCAAAAAATGGAAGATTTACTGTTATGCAATATTGTAATAATTGTATAAATAATATCACCACATTTGCGAATGTATATCAGACCCACCAGTTGGCGCGTATTAGATGTGTGAGGTCATCTGTTTACTCTTGAACTTTGGCAAAAATTTAACATATCCGCTACTTTGAGCTCAGTTTCAAGCCATTTCCATTACTAAAACCAATCAAAATCATCTCAATTTCTGTAATATATCTTCCATTCTATCAAATGAGACCAAGAAATCACAAATACAACTATAAAAAGCATACAAAAAAAAAAAAAAAAAACTGCAAAATCGGTTTTAATAAAAAATTACGGTCTCAGTTTATTTTCTCTCATTATGCACTGTGTGCTGCAGGATTTGTTTTATGTGGTGCACACTTACCACATAGATGTATTCTCTCATATCTAGGCCCAAATTTACCGCTCACAGCTTATCTGAGTGAGCTGAGCTCATGGCGTAGAACTACGATTTGGACCCTGAAAGGGTTAACAAATTTATGCACTAGAATGAAAAGAAAACTTGCTTATCATACTGCAATGGAAACAGATTAATATGTTTATGGTTTTTATCTCACATTTTTCTTTAAAAAATGTCAAAAAATACTTAGGAAATGGGGGAAAACTTTGCAGTTATAATCTTTACAAACATACTCCTTATTCTCTTTGTTACAGTAAGAAACATACCCGTCTGTGTATATCTGCAAGCAAGAGAAAATTTGCCGAGGGGTCCATAGCTGCCTTAAATGTAAGGGGGTTTGGCAGAGGGTGTTGTGGGTCGGGGACAAACCGCAGAGTCTGATGACATTGCCAGGATTCACACGACCAAACACGTAGTTCTGAATTGTTACATGCACCAGTTACTGCATACTTCCAAAACTGTACACTGAAAATGGGATGAATAATATATATGAGTATACTTCTTTTTGACCATTAAGTCTCAGTAATCATGACTAATAACACAGCATTTGATTAAAAAAAAAAAAATCCGAAGCATTACAACAACCGAGGGAGGTACCCACATCCTCTATCACACTATTATAAATTTTCAGAAAATTTCATGAAATTATGCTAACCCACATAAATAAATGTAAATGCTCCAAGCTACCAGTAGGTTACACTGTGTAGCCTTTATGAATAATAGATATATTAGAAATAAAGTATTTACCAAATATTTTTCTATATGAATTAAACACAATTAGTCTCCAAAGTATGTAATGCCAAAGAGCTATATACCTCTAAAGATGTATAATACAATATAAGAGCAAATACTTATGGAAAAAATTTCTGAAGCACCTGCCACAATTAAAAGTAGGTTACAGAATCGTACATCAATGCAGCACATCACATGATCCCATGGCAAATTAACCATCATAAATAACAATCAATACTCTACACAAATAACCCGCACATAGGAGAATGGTTCAACTTGGACCATTAACCAGTCCAAGTCGGACCAAAACTTCGTTATGGGTTTCATTCACCATTGTGCAGGTTGTGTGTGTATTGTTCCAGTCATGGTTTTGTGGGTTTTTAATTCTTCATAATCAATACTCTACTAAATAAGGTTCCCAAGGCTCCACAGCAGTGGGAATAGCAAACCAGCTTAGCAGCCCATTATAAGTCTTGAGCTCAATTAATGCCGAAGAGGCAGTGTTTAATCATCACTGGCTTATTGGGGAAAAAATATAACTGGTACACAAATCTCCAGCTAACCGAAGGAGATTCTAACTTTACATCTAATACAATCTGATGTAGCGACATGTGACCCTGTCATGGTTTAACTTGTCAATAGTGTTTCCATCTCTGAACTGCTTGTAAGTAGACAACATGCCTTTGCTGAGGACCAGTACATAAAATATATGAAAGACATGTGTAACAAACCTGGATCATTCAAAATAAGTTATTTTTGAGGTATCATGAGTGATCATTACTATTATTATTTGTAATGACTATTGCTAAATAAATACATAAAGAGTGATAAAAAAAATCCAAAATTAAATAATGTACACTTGTAGTATACAAAGATTGTGGGTTGCTAAAATCAAGTCACTGTATCTCTTACCAGTGTTGAATAACAGACATGAGTACAACCTTTCATGTGGCAACTGGTATATTCAATGAGGACTGGTACAGAGCTCTTTGTTTTTCAAAAGGTCAGTCAATCAAGAACAGACACACTGTAAACAGGCATGAACAAAACTCGAGCAGACTGCTCTATGTTTTGAAACAAAGTTATGATGCCTTAGTCCTGACTATACATCTTATTTAATCTTTGCTGGATCTACTGATAAATCAGGAAGCCTCGACTAAATAACCCAAAACCTCAATGTAGTGGATTATCATATGACTAAGGATAAAAAAAAAAATTCAATTCTCAAACAGAATGCTGTACCCTCTCTGGATTTTCAGCAATGTGACCCACATGCTAATTGCAATTTCACTGTAAGAGCATACAGTAAAGCCTCTTACAGCACACAAATTACATTCCAGAACTTAACTGCCATTAACCAACCTGTGTTGTATGACCGAGATATATCGACTTCGTACATGCCACCCATTCTATCCTGTTAGTTTATTTCATATTAATGATATACATTACTGTCAAGTTCATGAATAAGACACATGTACAACAGAACCTCGACTTACGAGTGCCCCAACATACGAGTTTTTCAAGATACGAGCAGTCGCTCGGTTGATTTTTTGCTCTGAGTTATGAGCGAGCTTCCCCTTCAACCCACAACCCGTACACCTCACTTGTGTTTATCTATGATTTCATGCTTTAATTCCATGGACATCATCCTCTTTTTTTCTTCTCAGCACTGTCCTTTGCACTTACTTTCTTAGGACCCATGGTTAGAAAAAAGATATTTGGCAAAATAACTACAAAATGCAAGCAAAGCACAAGAGAAATGCTTCCACTGCTCAGCAGATGTTTTGGCATTCGCTGCGCCAACTAGTGGCAGTCTTCTGAAGCTTCTTATTAATATTATCATTATTATTATTATTAATTTAGGGAACTGGAGCACAGATCCAATTCGTTAGACCAAGAGCCCCTCACCAGCATCAAGGTTCCTGATGCTGGTGAGGAACTATAACATCGAGTGTTATAGTTTCACAGTTAGCAAATTGTTTCAGTGTTGTCGAGAAGATTGAGAAAAGGTACATGTCACGTGTTAATTTCCTCTCAGTCAGTGTTCTCACATGTTCGTGTATGGCTTAGTGTCGATTTTGGCACAGAAAAGTGTCAAAGTGCAAGCCATGTAACCGGATGTGCAGTAGGTGTGTGCAAGTTTTCCATGTGTCCCGATGTATGTCTGAGCCCAGACCACTGTGTAGCACCCTTATGTTACACCCTTGACCGTTGACAGCTGACATCAGTCAGTCCAGGCGTCAGTTACAAGTGTTTGCGCCCCTTGTACAGAAAGCTCTTATTGTTCGCTGCTCGTAGATGCCCTGCTGAGTCATACCTGCTACAATTCCCTTTCGAGACTTGCTCCACTCCACCTCCAGATCGTCAGAGTGAAGTTATATGTAGAGAACCAGTCTGAGGACACTTAGACTAACCTCTGCTATAACTCCAACTGTCGAGAGAATGACACTCGTCAAGCCGCAGTAGCCGTTGACAGGCAACTGTCTAACTCGTGTCAGAGCTTCAGTGAGCAGCCTGCACAAAGATGATGTCTCTTTGACTTCTAGCCCGCTCACTCCAGTATGGTGTATGCTGTTACGACTCCCAGATGCATTGAGTTGTACTGCCACGACTAACTTCATTCGCCGGCAGTGACAGCCCCAGCGACAGTACCAGTCGAGGAATGTCCTCCTGAGTTGCTTGCCAGAAGAAGTTCTGCCCAGTTTCCTAGTACTGACGACGCCTCACTCGAGGGCACCAGCAGGTTGTGCCCCAGGATGAGTGAACCCTGCAGCAACTACTACGATGACTGCTTCACCGTTCCAGAGGAGACCGTACTCTGTTACGTCACAGCTCAGCCGCAGTGATGTCTCCTGTGTTGCAGTATTAGTCCAGACGCAGGAAGGTGTGCAGTGAAGCCCATCGACGCTCACTGCCTTGAACCACGATGTTTTAGCACACCCCACTTTTTTTCCCTTCCCTCCCTGTAGGAAGTTTTTTTTTCCCATGTCCACATGTATTCAGTGGACCCCCGGCTAACGAACACCCCGGAAATCATACAATTATGTAAGTATAATATTGTAAGTGCTTGTGGAAGTGTATTTTTGGGGGTCTGAAATAGACTAACCTACGTGACATTATTTCTTAAGGAAGTAAATTCGTTCGGTAATGGCACTTGAGCAGGCTTCTGGGATGAAGATTTTTCGTTAGCCGGGGTCCACTGTATATATGTAATGTATATTCTGTGTTCTGTGTTCTGTGCCCTGTTCCTGCGAGAGAGAGACCGTGTTTTTTTTTTACAGCCAATCATGGTCGAGGACCATGGTCGCATCACCCTGCCTCGCTCTCACTTAGGCAGCTGACTCCACGCAGTAAACAGGTGTTACTCAGTCACTCTCTCCCTGGGCATGGCCCCCCCTCGGGGCCTGCACTAACACACTGACTGTGTACCCACGATTTTGCAAATAAAGTAAGAAGCCTCTGAAGCCTTATCATTGCTCCCAGCTTTCACAACAACGTAATTATCATACAAAACAATAATAATAATGAGCGAGCATCAGTTCCCTAAATAAATAATAATAATAATAATAAGGAGCTTCAGAAGGAAACCATTAGATGGCGCAGCAAATGCCAAAACATCCGCTGAGCAATGGAAGCATTTCTCTCGTGCTTTGCTTGCATTTTGTAGTTATTTTGCCATTTTTTTTTTCTAACCATAGGTCTTAAGGAAGTAAGTGCAAAGGACAGTGCTGAGAAGAAAAAGAGGATGATGTCCATGGAATTAAAGCATGCAATCATAAACACAAGCGAGGTGTGCTGTGGTTATGGGCCACTGACAGCATACACCGCTCTGCCTATCTTCCACCCTCCACCTCGCCAGCATCTCTTCTCCCAGGTAAATATGTATGTACACTTTATAAAACCAGTTTATTTCTTTACATTCTCTATTACGTTTTTATACAATATTTCTTATTTATAAATACAGTGGTACCTTCGGTTAACGATGGTCCCCAAACTCGCACTTTTATGTAAGTTTATTTTTTTAAATGCTTTTGTAAGTGTATTTTTGGGGGTCTAAAAGGACTAGTCTATTTTACATTATTCCTTATGGGGATAAATTTGTTTGGTAATGGCACTTGAACAGCATTCTGGAACGAAAAAATATCGTTAACCGAGGTACCACTGTACATTGTTTCAGTGTTTTTCTTATGAAACTAGTGATCTAGTGCAGTTAACCTCACAAACACTCCGTTTTCTCTTATAATAAGAGCATGGGAATGGCCGCCACCACTTGTCACATAATGATATATTTTATTCATTCAAGAGTATATATCATGTTTCTATGTTATTTATATTGTTTATTATGTCATATTAGATCAATTGTGATAGATAAATAGGCCGTAGAATTGATATTAGCATTATATTGAAGTATTTTGTCCTGCCTCCTGAGAGCAGGAATTCCTCTGGAATGGATTAATAGAATTTCAATTAATTTAAATGAGAAAAATTGATTTGATATACGTACTAGCAAATTGAGTTACGAGCTAGGTCACAGAACAGATTAAACTTGTAAGTTGAGGTTCCACTGTATTACAGAAAACTGTAGTAGTACGTGAATTGAAGACCATGTAAGAAAAATAGGGCAATGTCCCAAACATCAAATTTGCTAAATCCATTTTTTTAAGTGTACAGTACAGTGGACCCCCGGATTACGATGGCGTCAGATAACGATAAATTCGGAAGACGATACATTTTTCCGTAAAAATAATGGTTCGGTAAACGATGATCCGCTCAGAAAATGCTATTCGTCTTGGACGCGTACACGTGCCCTGGAACGGCACAACGCTCCATCCAGAGTCAGTGTGCCATTGTTTACCAGCGAGTGAGCGCCACCCACGCATTCATGCCATACATTTTGTCATTATTCCATTGTTTTTAGTGCTTGCAACTGCTAAATAAGCCACCATGGGCCCAAAGAAAGCTCCTAGTACTAGCCCTGTGGTAAAGAGTGTAGCAGGGATGCAGAGAGTGTAGCAGGGATGCATGGAGTGTAGCAGAGATGCAGGGAGTGTAGCAGGGATGTAGGGAGTGTAGCAGGGATGCAGGGAGTGTAGCAGGGATGCAGGGAGTGTAGCAGGGATGCAGGGAGTGTAGCAGGGATGCAAGGAGCGTGGCAGGGATGCAAGGAGCGTGGCAGGGATGCAGGGAGCGTAGCAGGGATGCAGGGAGCGTAGCAGGGATGCAGGGAGCACAGCAGGGATGCAGGAAGAGTAGCAGGCATGCAGGGAGCATAGCAGGCATGCAGGGAGCGTAGCAAGCATGCAGGGAGCATAGCAGGCATGCAGGGAGTGTAGCAGGCATGCAGGGAGCGTAGCAGGAAGGCAAGGACTTGTTACCTGATGTCTTTATGGAAGGGGATTCCCCTTCCAAACAATGAAAAAACTTCATCCTCTTCCTCCTCCCATCTTCCACACATCAACAACTCTTCAATAAAGGTAAGTGACATGTTGTTATACTTTTATTCTTCATGTGTAATTTAATGTTTATTTAATAAAAAAAAAAATTATTTTAATACTTTTGGGTGTCTGAAACGGATTAATTGAATTTCCATTATTTCTTATGGGGAAAATAGATTCGGATTAAGTTATATTCGGTTTAATTTAAGCCCTCTGGAACGGATTAATCACGTAATCTGGGGGTCCACTGTACTAAGTAAAAATTCTTACAGTATAATTTACCTTACATTCTGGCAGTGCTTTTATACTGAAATGGAAGTGAGGAGAGATTTAATGTGGGCATACTGAGCTGAGATGCATGGCTGCAGTTCTTGTACTGATGCAGAAATATCAATAGTTGGTGGTTGCACTGGAGTGCTGCAGTGTTGTGTAATGCATATGGAATGTTTTATTCTGTAGCACTTCATAGAGCTGACCAGAGAACTTTATTATGAAGATGACTGAACTCTTCAAATTTTCAAACTATCCAACACAAAACATACTGTTGTGAAGGCTCTCCTTCCTTGTTTCTCGCACAATGTTTCATAGGCTGATAGGGCTTCTTGCCTTATTATCTGAGCACTGAATGGTTCTCCTTTATTTATTTCCTCAATCCATACAATCTAATTTTTCCATCTTATTTAGCTATAGTGAAATCTGACATTCTTTTGAGCAAGTGACAATCTACTACTTAATGCACAAGTTCTTGTTTTTCTCATTTCTAACTATGATTGCTTGATTCATTCACACAAACATACTTGAGGCAGTTTCCATTACAATACATAACATAAAGCTATGGCATGTAGTGCCAATAATTCATGCATTACCCAATTCTGTAATGCTTTAAGGAATGTGATAAAGATTTTCATGCTATAGAAAATTTTGTTTGTACTTTAGAGTTGTATTGCAAGAAAATCCTGCTAGGTGAAGTTTTGTTACAGGTATAAGAGGGTTTGTACAGGTGGGCCCCACTTTACAGTGCTCCATTTTATGGAGTTTCCCTAATGCAGCAGTTTTCAATTAGTATATCTATTCTTTATTTATTCAGACTTCCTACAATAAATATATTCACCACTCGCTATAATCGAAGGATGAAAATACATCAAGGTAAGTAATGTGTGTACTGTAGGTGTTCGAAATGCAAAAAGTTTGATGTCCAATACAGTATTTCCCAGGATTTAATTATCAGCCTCACACACTGGAGGATATTGAACTGACTCTTCCAAAAGTCTCTGAGAGTTAGGTCAGTGTCAGAGGTCACTTCAAAGTACTTTTGAAACAGGGCTTTCTGTAATTTTTTTTTAAAATTGAATTGTAAACAAGCTGGTGCATTCGGACTCCAAAATAACATTTAAAGACTGGGTCAATTTTTTCTGAAAAAAAAAAAAAAAAAAAAAAACTGTTTGGACTCCTGTTCATTTGAGGTTCTGTACATTCAAACACCAAGGTTCCACTGTACAGTGGACCCTCGGTTAACGAATACCCCGGAAATCGTGCAATTATGTAAGTATAATTTTGTAAGTTCTTGTGGAAGTGTATTTTTGGGGGTCTGAAATAGACTAACCTACGTGAAATTTTTCCTTAAGGGAGTAAATTCGTTCGGTAATGGCACTTGAGCAGACTTCAGGAGTGAAGTTTTTACGAAACTCGGGGGTCCACTGTATATGCACTTTTCAGGCCTACCTCTATTGCTCACTTAATATATGATGGTGTAAACATGTTATCAGGCTTTTAATGCATTTGAAAGTAAAAAAAGGCTATGTTTCACTTTACTGCTGTACATCAATTATCATTGTACAGCAGTAGCCCGGACCCTAGCCTGCTGTATAAGTGGGGCCAGCCTGTATTAGTAAACGATTCAACGATTAAAAACTTGCACTAAAAATATTTGCTTCTTATAAATAATTAGTTCTCCATGGGAAAATGGAACAGAATTCTTCCTCAGTAAGCCATGTGTGTTGTAAGAGGCGACTAAAATCCCGGGAGCCAGGGGCTAGTAACCCCTTCTCCTGTATACACTACTAAAGTTAAAATGAGAGACTCGTTTTCTTTTTGGGCTACCCTACTTCAGTGGGATATGGCCGGTTTGTTGACAAAAGAAGAAATTATTACTTGCAATAAACTAAAAGTAAACTAATAAGTAAGAAGTGAATGATTTTAGTGCAAGATTTTAACCATTTACTAATGCAAACCCTTTTATAACCTGACTTCATGTAGCATAATTTTCTTGCAATTTAACTCAATATTCTATTGTCAGATAACAAACACACAAGATCTTGTTCAAACCCTGAGAAATATACAGTATATTCTTCTTCTTTTAACAAACCGGCTGTATCCCACCGAGGCAGGGTGGCCCAAAAAGAAAAACGGAAGTTTCTCTTTTTAACTCTAGTAATGTGTACAAAAGGGGTTACTAGACCCTTGCTCCTGGCATGTTAGTCACTTCTTACGACACGCATGGACAGTACAGTGGTCCCTCGGTTTTCGCCGAAAATTTGTTCCAAAATGCTGCTCAAGTGCCATTACCGAACGAATTTACTTCCTTAAGAAATAATGTCACGTAGGTTAGTCTAATTGCCATTTTCTGACCACTATTTTGGGTAGTTGAAATTAGTAAATAGGCGATTTCTTGTACTCAATCGATAGAAGAAATGGAGTTCTAGCGAAATAGCTATGATTTTAGTGGACTGGAACATTGGAATTGGCCAAAAATAGGGCTCAATGTGGGCAAAATCGCCGATGCGTAAACATCTTCGAGACCGATAACTTCGCGAGAGCATAATTCCATAAGTTTTCATTCAAATTTCATACTTTTGGTGTCGTTATGATCGGAAAAAGATTCTCTATCATATCATAAGAAAAGAGTATTATTTTTTGTTTCCAAAAAAATTTCGACCCTAAGAGCGTGTTTCCGAGAAGGCCTGTCGACCCCCAAAGGGTTAATGATAACAGCCAACCAAAAAGAAAATTGGTTGGGAAGAATTTGTTCGATACTCGAACGGATCGGCACTCGAACAGCCTTTTGGAATGAATTAAGTTCAAGTACCGAGGTTCCACTGTATCAATCTTACACTGAATTGTACATCTCATACCAAAATTTCAGTTAAGACGACAATTTCAATCTGCACAGATGCATAACACTACAGTGGAACCCCAAATATCGGCTGCTGTGGGTATCGGCAGAATCGTATTTAGGCCAGTTTTTGGGCTGAGATTTTGCTGTGTTTCAGCCAGTGCCTCGCAGATCAGCTGTATTAGATGCGTCAGCCCGCCTCCCGCAGGGACACCTCGCGTAGGTGAGTCAGTCTCCCTGTGTCTCTCGGTGAGTGAGCATATACTCCGTGCATTCATCCAAACATTTCCTTATAATCCATTGCTTTTTGTGCTTGTTTATTAAGTGCGACTGTGAAATAAGCCACCATGGGCCCAAAGAAACTTCCTAGTACCAGCCCTTTGGTAAAGAACGTGAGAAACACGATAGTATTGAAGAAAGAAATTGTAGAAAAATACGAAAGTAGTGTGCGTGTGCTCCAGTGGTTGAGGCAGTGGTTGAGGCAGTGTGCTGCAGTGGTTGAGGCAGTGCACTGCAGTGGTTGAGGCAGTGGTGGGGGCAGTGGTGGGGGCAGTGGTGGGGGCAGTGGTGGGGGCAGTGGTGGGGGCAGTGGTGGGGGCAGTGGTGGGGGCAGTGGTGGGGGCAGCAGTGGGGGCAGCAGTGGAGGCAGCAGTGGAGGCAGTAGCGTCAGTACACCCGTTGCTACTATTCAGTGAACAACCCGCGCTGTAAATCTGTGAATTTTCATGCAGATAGGGCTTTGATACCTGAAGTCCTTATGGAGGGGGATTCCCCTTCCAAACAATAATCAGTCCTCCCTGTCTTCCATCCGCCAACAAGAGTCTTCAATAAAGGTATGTAATAATGATTTAAATGTTCATTTATATATAATTGTCATTTATATTGTAATTGTCATTTTTTGTGTAAAACTATAGTTAAACTTTACAAAATGTATTTTTTTTTTATTATTTTGGGTGTCTGGAATGGATTAATTGTATTTACATTAATTTTTATGGGAAATATTGCTTTGAATTTAGGCCTTTTCAGATTTAGGCCGACCCTCTGGAATAGATTACGGCTGATATTCGGGGTTCCGCTGTATTTAGAAAATCAAGTGGTTAAAAGATTGATTTTTTTTTTGCAAAATTAGCCCTTTCAAATGTGGTGGAAAAAACCATCCCAGTTTTTGTATACTGTAGATTAAAATAAATAGAACACAATTAATAGCAATGAACAACACTACACAGCAGCTCCACTTTTTAATCACTTACACTAAAATTTTATATTGTATTTTCTGAATTTTATAATTTAGTCTAAATCACTCATAATAGACATACATGAATTACAAGTTTTCCTGAATTCAGGTGAGTTGCAATCTTTACTCTTGATTACATAAATACAGTACACAATGCAAGTGGAAGATCACACAGGGAAAGTACTGTAGTGAGAAACTTAGGTCCTACAAATAAAACCCCCCTAAAATCCATCAATATAACGACATTTATCTTTGCAAACATATAGGGTCTAAAGCCGTCAACAAACAACAAAATTCCCTACATCAAGGGACTGCTCACAGAGTCAAATGCAATGTTTGCAGCTTTCACAGAGACCCACATAAAAGATCATTTTGACAACGAAATATGGATCCCAGGTTATAACCTATTCAGATGCGACAGACTAAACAGGCAACAAGGGGGAAGTTGGTGTGTACGTCACAGAGTTGCTCATTTGCTCAGAACTACTAAGCACCTCATATGATGTAGTTGAAGTTTTGGCAGTAAAGATTGACAACCAAAACCTTGTCATTGTGGTAGCATACAAGCCTCCGGATGCAATTTCCAGAAAGAGCTTTTGAAAATTGACCACTGTCTGAAAAATCTCCCAACTCCTGCCCCAAACATCCTGCTACTGAGAGAGTTCAACTTGAGACACCTAAAATGGAGGAGTGTAGCAAATAATATTTTAGCAGAGATCACCCCAGGAGGCAGCTCAGATGAAAATTCACACACACATGAATTATTAAATCTCTGCACCAAATTCACTTTAAACCAGCAAATATAAGAGCCTACAAGACTAGAAAATAAACTTGACCTCATTTTCACTAACAACGATGATCTGATACGTAATATAACCGCATCAAAGACAATACACTCAGATAACAACATAATAGAGGTACAGACATGTATGCACAGGGCTCCTGATCTGCAAAATGTGATCAGTCATGAGGGTGTCTTCACAAAATTCAACTCCAATAACAAAAACATACAATGGGAACAAGTCAACCATGTCTTAAATGAAATAAGCTTGGAAGATATCCTAAACAACACAGATCCGAACCTTTGCCTAGAAAAAAATAAATCTGTGGCTCTTGAGGTTTGCTCAAGGCACATTCCATTGAGAAAAGGAAAGAGATGATGTAAACTAGAAAGAGAGAGACACTCCCTATACAGATGAAGGCGAAGAATCACAGAGCTGCTGAGAGGGGCCAATATATCTGTAATATGAAGGGAGGCACTGGTCAGAGAAATAGTAAATATCAAACTTAAGCTAGATAAGATTTCATTCGGATTTTTAACCCCAGAGGGTTAGCCACCCAGGATAACCCAAAAAAGGCAATTGCATCATCGAGGACTGTCTGATTTCCATTGGAGTCCTCAATTTTGTCCCCCAGGATGTGACCCACACCAGCCGACTAACACCCAGGTACCTATTTGTTGCTAGGTGAACAGGACAACAGGTGTAAGGAAACACGTCGAAATATTTCCACCCCGCCGGGAATCAAACCCAGGCCCTCCATGTGTGAAGCAAGAACTTTGCCAGCCAGGCCACGGGGTCACCGTGGAATCTTACAGGGGACAAGAATCTCAGGAAGAACTAGAAGCCATAAAGGAAAATTAAAAAAAAAAAAAAAAAATACTTCTTCTCTTATGCCAAATCTAAGGATAAAACAACATCCAGCATTGGGCCCCTGCTTAGGCGAGATGGTACATACATTGATGACAGCAAAGAAATGAGTGAGATACTAAAGTCCTAATATGACTCAGTGTTCAGTGAGCTGTTACCCAGACTAAGGGTCGACAATCTAGATGAATTCTTTATGAACAAGACCCAAAATTTGGTCATCTCAAAAATCTCTGATGTTATCCTAACACCACAAGACTTCGAAAAGGCAATAAATGACATGCTCATGCACTCTGCCCCAGGCCCAGACTCGTGGAACTCCGTATTCATCAAGAACTGCAAGAAGCCCGTCACATGCCTTCAGCATTGAGGAGAGGGAGCATGGACACAGGGGTCATTCCACACTCACTAAAAACAACAGACATAGCCCTACTCTACAAAGGTGACAGTAAAGCAATTGCAAAGAACTACAGACCGATAGCACTAACATCCCATATCATAAAAATCTTGGAAAGGGTTCTAAGAAGCAAGATTGCCACCCACCTAGATACCCATCAATTACACAACCCAGGGCAACATGGGTTTAGAGCTGGTCACTCCTGCCTGTCCCAGCTACCAGCCCACTATGACAAGGTCCTGGATGCTATAGAGGATAAACAAAATGCAGATGTAGTATACATAGACTTTGTGAAAGCCTTCGACAAGTGCGACCATGGTGTAACAGTGAACAAAATGCATGATAAAGGAATGACAGGAAAAGTTGGTAGATGGATCTATAACTTTCTAACAAATAGAACACAAAGAGTAATAGTAAACAGAATAAAGTCTGAGGCAACTACAGTGACAAGCTCTGTTCCACAAGGCACAGTACTCGCTCCCATCCTATTCCTCATCCTCATATCTGACATAGACAGAGATGTAAGCCATAGCTCCATGTCTTCCTTTGCGGATGACACCTGAATTGCCACGACAGTGTCCTCCATTGAAGACACCGCAAGACTTCAAGCGGACATCAACCAAATCTTTAAATAAGCCACTCAAAACAATACGATGTTTGATGAAGAGAAATTTCAACTTCTCAAGATATGGAAAACTTGAGGAAATTAAAACTGTATCAGGGTATACAACAAATTCTAACCATACAATAGAGCGAAAAAGTAATGTGAAGGACCTCGGAGTGATAATGTCAAGAGGGTCTCACCTTCAAAGACCACAACAACGTATCTACTGCATCTGCTAGAAAAATGATAGGATGGATAAGAACTTTCAAGACTAGGGATGCAAAGCCCATTATGATTCTCTACAAATTGCTTGTTCTCTCTAGGCTGGAATACTGCCATACACTAACTGCCCCCATTAAGGCAGGTGAAATTGCTGACCTGGAGTACAAAGAACTTTCACGGCACACACAAGTACGATAAAGCACTTAAATTACTGGGAACGGTAGAAGTCTCTTGATTTGTATTCCCTGGAATGCAGACGAGAGAGATACATGATAATATGCACTTGGAAAATCCTAGAGGGGTTAGAACCCAACTATGAAAGCAAAAGACTCAGCAGGAGATACAACATTCCCCCAATGAAAAGCAGGGGTGCCATGAGTACACTGAGAGACAGCACAATAAGTGTCATGAGGCCCAAGACTGTTCAACTGCCTCCCAGCATACATAAGGGGGATTACCAATAGACCCATGGCTGTCTTCAAGAAGGCACTGGACAGGCACCTAAAGTCAGTACCTGACCAGCCGGGCTGTGGTTCATACGTCAGTTTGCGTGCTGCCAGCATGCAAACTGGTTGATCAAACCTTGATCCACCACGAGGCCTGGTCTCAGACCGGGCCGCGGGGGTGCTGACCCTGAAACCCTCTCCAGGTATACATTGGTAAATCTCAAAATATCCTTCAAATATACAGAGAGCAGAATGTTAAGAAGCACATCACAACATATGGTAGAGTGGAGACCTCGCCTAAAATACACATGGACAGAATAAATAGTAAGTCCAAAACAATAGCACTAAGTGACTTCCAGAGCTCAGAAATATGAGTTATGAAGACTAAAACTTGAGTGTCATTTTTGTTAACTAGGAGACTGAGACACATGATAACCACATACAGTACAGTCAAGTCCCAGTGGATAGAGCCATATTTAAAGTTGTACTATTGAATGGAGTCATATTTAATACTGCCTTGTTGAATGTAATCCTGTTAAATAGTCCTTCCTTTGATCTTGTTACAATCAATTACTGTATTCCAATCCTACAAAATGAGCCTAAATCTTACTTAACCCCTTAACTGTCCAAACGTAGATCTACGTTAGTACCGCTAGCACTCCAAACGTAGATTTACTTTTTATTTTCCCTGCCTCCAAATTTGGTACAATTGGCCTGGTCAGTATAGAATGGGTCTTAACACTTGGTGTGTGCAGTATTAAAAAAATCTGGAAGCACTTAGTAACTTGTGGGAGTACCAGTTCAATTGAGTACTAGCTAGAGCAAATAGCATGGCAAACACCAGGGATTCACTGATGTCATGTCGTATTAACACTCCCCTTTTAAGAGGAAAGCAATGTTGACCCAGAGTTTAGTGGCTTTGAGATGGATGTGGTCATAAGTGGCCGAGGAAATATAAAAAACTTTGATAATAACCCATGTGTAACATTTGTGCAACATCCTTTCAATTCTGATACCACTGGTAGTGTCATCCTGCCAGAATGTCCTATAACCTATGCCCTAAGTAAAGAGAAACGATTCTGGAACATGTGTAATAGTACGTATTCGTCAGGCTAGCTGGCTGGCTGGCTAACTGACTTTAGCTCTCTCTCCATCTGTATCTGTCGGTCTGTCTCTGTCTGACTCTGTCTCTCTCTCTCTCTCACAGATACACATAAGTACAGTTATCATACATAGTGTAAATTACCTAGGATAACCCAAAAAATCCAGTGCTATACACTGTGCTTGTAGATATAAGGCATAATAAGCATGACTGGAAAGTAATACGCATGTTCACTTGATCAGGAATCAGACGTGACTGCATCATGTGTAATAACTGTTGGTTCATGAGCCACTCTCTGAGAGAGACAAGCAGACAGGAAGACAGACACACAGAGGCAGACAGAAAGACACACACAGAGGCAGACACACAGGCAAACAGAATAAGAGACAGAGATAAAGCAGAGCTAGACAGACAGACATGTTTATGTGTAACAGTGAAAAAAAAGCCAGGGGTTCCCTGCAGCAATGCACGATCATCAAGTGCCAAACCACTGCTGCACTGTCAGCAGTTTAGTGACACTCAGTCTTACACAATGCTTCAAGGAGTTTCATAGATGCTCCAGCATGTCTAAAACATTGCTGGGACCTATAAATACTTTGTATATATTTCTAGACAATAGTAAATGTCCAAGGCAGGTGAAAATGTTCCCCTGTCAGTGTGTTTGTGACTATTTGAGTACAATTTCAGTGCCTAATATTAGTGTCAGAACAAAGATTGGCTATGAAATCACAAGAACTACTATAAATTGTAATTATCAGAACACAAAAATGATATAAAATATAAAAATGAGAAAAAAAAGGGTATATCAGCAACACTTCTGCAAGCGGCAGGATTCCATGTTGCCATCAGGTGAGCATCCAGCGCCAACTTCGCGGGCTTATATCTCGGTAAGTACTGATCCTAAATTTTTTTTTTATCTTATAACGTGTAGAATAATGCCCTCTTCATTAAATTTCTTTTTTTTTTCAAAATATTCGGAGCGCTGGGCGAGTGAACATAGATCTAGGTTTGGACAGTTAAGGGGTTAAAGGATTGCATGCACCTAATCTCCAAAACTCTAGGTGACTTTAGTAGTGCATAGTATATCAAGTGTGTGTGAGAGCCATTAGCACAAGCCAGCGCATGCAGCATTGCATTTTGCAGATACATATCCAGTAATTAGCAATGGTGCCTCCATACCACATATTTAATGTAGATGAAACTAGATTGAATGTTTTCTTCTTTGGATCACCCTGCCTTGGTGGGAAGCAGGGAAGCAGTTGTTAAAAAAAAACAGTGTGCTTTCTCTAGCAGTAAAGGAGAGAAATGAGATGTACGTACAGGCATACTTCACTAATATGGCACTTCGTTTTATTATGATTCGTTAACACAGCATTTTTCAATTATACTCATGTTCATTATTTTCAGCAGTGACATGCACATCAGCTGACCGACACCATTTTGTTACCTAAGCTAAGTCTGTTTACAGCATTTGTGCATAATCGTTTTTAGGCCTAGCACTATTGTGCACCTAATAAATGATAGTGTAAACATGTTTTTAGCTTTTATATGCACCAGCAAGTGAAAAAAAACATGATTTGCTTTAAGGTGAAATTTGCTTTACGACGGTGGTCTGGAACCTAACCCACCATATTAGTGAGATATGTCTGAACTGTGAGACAACTGTGCTGACCTTGTCTCACCACAAATTCCACATACATTTAGCAACAAAGATCATATGCAGTAATGCACGAGCTATGTGCACTTCTTGTGCTGTTGCTATGCACAAGAGACATTTATCATAAATCCAAGTTATGTGAGGCATACATAAAACTAAGTTGTCTTCTGCACTCAGTGTATTATTTATGTAATAATGATAGGAAGGATAATGAGAACCTTCAAAACTAGGGATGATAAGCTCATGATTTTCTTCAAATCACTTGTTCTCTCTTGGCTGGAATATTGCTGTACACTAATGACCCCTTTTAAGGCGGGTGATATTGCCTTGAAAGGGGCCGTTAGTGTACAGCAATATTAAAGCCAGAGAACCTTCACGGCACACATAAGTATGATAAAGCACCTAAATTATTGGGAACGGTTGAAGTCCCTTGACTTATATTTCCTGGAATGCAGATGAGAAAGATATGTGATTATATATACAGTGGTACCTCGAGTTACGATGGTCCCCAAAATCGCCCTTTTATGTAAGTTTATTTTTTAAAATGCTTTTGTAAGTATATTTTTGGGGGTGTAAAAGGACTAGTCTATTTTACATTATTCCTTATGGGGATAAATTCGTTTGGTAATGGCACTTGAACAGCATTCTCGAACGAAAAAATATCGTAACTCGAGGTACCACTGTACTTGGATTATTTCCCAGTAAAAGTAGGCCTGAGACAAGAATGTGTGATGTCACCATGGGGTTGTAAGAGAAGTGAACGATCGGGTGTTTTCAAGAGTGGTAGGAGTGGACGTGTCAGCAGACAAGTCTATGAAAGATTAGGTGAATCATAGAATTGATGAGGGGAAAAAGGTGAGTGGTGCACTGGAGTCTGTGGAGAGAAAGAACTCTGTCCATGGAAGCAAAGAGGGGAATGTATGAGAGTATACTTGTACCAACACACTTATATGGGTGTAAAACATGGGTGGTGAATGTTGCAACAAGAAGGCTGGAGGCAGTGGAGATCTCGTGTCTGAGGGCAATGTGTGGTGTGAACATAATGCAGAGAATTCGTAGTTTGGAAATTAGGAGGTGCGGGACTACCAAAACTATTATCCAGAGGTTTAAGGGGTAGGGGTCAGCTTAGGAAAGATTGGAGGGAAGGGGTAAAGGAGGTTTTGTGTGCGAGGGGCTTGGACTTCCAACAAGCATGTTAGATAGGAGCGAATGGAGACAAGTGGTTTTTAGGACTTGATGTGCTGTTGGAGAGTGAGCAAGATAACATTTATGATGGGATTCAAGGAAACCGGCAGGCTGGACTTGAGTCCTGGAGATGGGAAGTAGTGTCTGCACTCTGAAGGAGGTGTGTTAATGTTGCAGTTTTATAACTGTAGTGTAGGTGCGCCTCTGGTAAGACAGTGATGGAGTGAACGATGGTGAAAGTTTTTCTTTTTCGGGCCACCCTGCCTTGGGTGGTAGTAGATTGGTAGGCAGCAACCACCTAGGAAGGTACTACCATCCTGCAATGTGAGTGTGAAAAAGAAACCTGTAATTGTTTTACATGATAATACGATTACTGGTGTCATTTATCTGTCTCGTAAGCACACAGGATAACGGGTATATCTTGCTACTTCTACTTACACTTAGGTAACATTAAATATGCATGTACTGTACATGCATATATATTTCCACACCTATCTGGGTTTTCTTCTATTTTCTTAATAGTTCTTGTTCTTTGCTATTTCGTCTTATCTCCATGGGAAAGCAGAAAAGAATTCTTCCTCCATAAGCCATGCGTGTCATAAAAGGCGACTAAAATGCTGGGAGCAAGGGGCTAGTAACCTCTTCTCCTGTATACATTACTAAATTTAAAAAGAAAAACTTTTTAATTTTTGTTTTTAGGTCACCCTGCCTCAATGGGATACGGCCAGTTAGGTAAGAATTCATTAAGCATGCAGGCCACCATTTACCATGCACCACAGCGCTTCACGCACAAAAACTCCAAAACATTTTCCCAGAGTCTTGACATGCACCATTTGGAATACAGTATTTGCCGAGAATTACTGTACATGTATTGTAATATTACACAGTGTAGTAATACAGTAAATATTGTACTGTTTAAGGCAGAATGTTTAACATACGTTTTTGGGCCGAATATTTCTCCGTTTTCGGGCCGAATATTTTTCGGCAGGAACATGGACCTCGTTAAACGGCGTCCCTTTGAAAAGGGCCCTTCTTGAAACTGGCCCACGATGCTGAATGAGGCTTGCCTGTATAAGATCATAAAAGGATACGAAAAAATATATGGAAGATTGCTTAGCACCATCAACAGGGAGGACAAGAAGCCACAATTTTAAGCCTGGAAAAAGTGAAGCCACAAGAATACTAGACAGTTTTCCTTCACAAACAGTGATACAATACTGGAATGAGATCCAGGTGGTAGTAACAGTAATTACTACAATCACTTGCAACTTTTAAAAATGAAGGCAACCTGAACACTGCAGACGGTACATCCGAGTATAGTTCTTGGACTACACACAGGTAAAATATATCTTAAATAAAAGATTAATAAATCCCATATTTGTCCCAAGACTCGAGTA
Organism: Cherax destructor; assembly: GCA_009830355.1. NCBI lineage: Eukaryota > Metazoa > Arthropoda > Malacostraca > Decapoda > Parastacidae > Cherax > Cherax destructor. The sequence goes on along the minus strand of WNWK01014131.1, from coordinate 24,457 downwards.
GCAATACTAAGCATACAATGATTTTATCATTACTGTTTACATTCCTAATCTGAAATGTAGAGAGAAAAGACGAGTGTAAAATTATATCCATCCCTCTACTAAGCCAGTTCTCATGGCATAAATTTTTGTTCATAGTAATTAAAGGCTAAATAATGCAATGAATGTGATAATTATAAGGTGCAATGAAAGTTTTTATCTTCTGATATAATAATGAACTTTTAAAATATACCTCACACTTTCTGAACTGCACATCCCACACAAACTGTGTCCAAAATCTACAGATCCTAAGTTCTTTTTGACACTTATTTCAGTCATTTAAAACTAAATATAGTTCATTACATGCTTCCATGACATAGGTGAAAAAGATACAATCAACACCGGTTAGCCGGACTTAAGTCCTGGAAATGGGAAGTACAATGCCTGCACTTTAAAGGAGGGATTTGGGATATTGGCAGTTTGGAGGGACTTCTAAGCTGTCGTATCTGAGCGCCTCTGTAAAGACAGTGATTATGTGTGAGTGATGGTGAAAGTGTTGAATGATGATGAAAGCTTTTTCTTTCTTCTTGGGTCACCCTGCCTCAGTGGAAAACGGCCGATGCGTTAAAAAAAAAAAAAATCATATTTGACTTACGATAGGTTCGTCAGAATGTAACACCACCTTAAGTCGAGAACACCTGTAGTAACTTACTTCATAAAATCTCTTTAATTCACTGTTGTTCTCTGGACAGAAGAGAGGTGACCTACTTTCATAAATCCAAACTTTCTAAATTTCCAATGTATTACAGTATTTTGAAAGAGATGCAGTACTGTACTGTATATACAAGGTATGTATTATCAAAAAGATCCAGAACTTGAATTTTCATGCACTTCCTGGGTGAAATATGGCAGTAGTGTAGATGATGCTGTGCAGTACACTCCTTTGTAAAATAATGTGGCAAGTTTCAGTGCGGTTGGTCAATCCATTGAGGCTAGACAGGCATTTTTTGTCATGCTGTCAGTGCAATGTTGAGATTCTTTGTGTAAGAGAATGGAATCTTTAAAAGGAAGAACAGCAAGTGTGAAATTCTGTTTCTAGCTCAAATGGTCAGTGAAACTCACAAAAATGCTTCAGCAATTATTTGGCGATGAAGCAATGGGTCAAATACAGTGTTTTGAATGGTTTTCTGGATTCAAAGCAAAACAAATATCAGTTGAGGAAGAATGCTCTGGTTGTCCATAAACACCAAACGCCATCGCCAACACTGAGGTGAGAAATGTTATTCATGAAGATTGTCGTTGGAGTGTACAGGACACTGCAAGTGCTGTGGGAATTTCTCATGAGTTGTGTCAAAGCATTTTGACTGAAAATTTGAACACGAGGCAAGTGGCTGCAAAATATATGCCATGCTTGCTGACTCAAGACCACTGTTTTCTGACAAAAAACAACATGGCAGTCATCCCCCACCCTCCTTACTCCCCAGATCTAGCTCTGTGACTCCTTCCAAAAAATAAAAATGTCACTCAAGGGGCAGCATTTTAGCAACACGGAGGACACAAATGGAACTGAGGCAGCGCTAGATGCTATTAAGAAAGAAGAATTTCAGAAATGTTCTGAGAAGTAGCAGAGATGCTAGGAGCAGTGTAGAGTACTTCAAGGGAGATAATCTCAACTCAATGATTAGGTAAGCCTATACATTTTTTTGTGGTAGTCCAGGAACTTTTTGATACCACCTCGTGTATCACCAATATTATAGCTGTACAGTGGACCCTCGGTTTTCGTTGAAAATTCTTTCCAGAATGCTGTTTGAGTGCCATTACCGAACGAATTTGTTCCCATAAGGACAAATGTAAATTAGCTTAGTCGTTTCAGACCCCCAAAAGTACACTTACAAAAGCACTTACAAAAAAATACATTTACATAATTGTTCGAGTTTGGAGGTGCACGAAAACCGAGGGTCCACTGTATTTATGTGAAGATAAAATGTTTAAAAAACTTTTCATCTTACTCTGGGCTATGATGCTTATGGTTGTCAAGGAAGAAGAGAGCTGAGAGGGGCTTGCCATCATGGGGGTTCCACTGGTGTAGGCAGCGAGGGGATTTCTCTTCATCGGCCATGTACACCTGAAAAAACTTGCAAAATGAGATCAATGTCTAAAAAATATCCAATGGGTTGTTTTTGATACATGTACTGTAATTTAAAAATGACTATCATAAGCATACTGCTACTACCTTTTCAACAACTCATGTTTCAAAGTTAAAAATTTACTTTTTACCATAAAGCTTTTAAATAAAAAGCAAGCCTCTAATATAAATAATTAAGCAAGTGCATGGGACATGCCTTGGGCCATTCAGTATTGTGTGCAACCAAATCACAGAAAGTAACTTAAAGGTAGGGCCTTTGGCTCACAACTGAAGGACCCAGATTTGATCCTGGGGCAGGTGGAGATACTGGACAGGTTTCCTTACACTTGCTCCTGTTTGCCTAGCAATAAATAGGTACAACAGCATTAGACAAGCTGAAATTTAACAGCTCTTAGCCTGTACATTCTATGGTATAAAAAGGTCCATATGGGTGTAAGGCATGGGCTTTAATGTTGCAACAAGGAGGACGTTGGAGGCAGTTGATTCCGTAGGTGGAGAGGATGTTGCAGTTCAGAGGGTCATTTGAATTTTAATATCTGCACACTTTTGGCAAGACAGATATTGAATGAATAATGGTGACTGTTTTGCTTTTGCTTGTTGGAGGAGATTGGGGGTTACTCCTACTCCAGCTTTCTATGGGTAACTGACAAATTACATATTTTAGCTTATAGCATCTTCAAAATATACAATAAGCACGTTGATACTTAATGAAAAAAAAGAAGCTTATACAGTAGGGCCCCGCTTTATGGCGTTCCGCTAATACGGCAATTATAATTATGATAAAAGTTCGCTATACGGCAACTAGTCTTTCTAATACAGTGCGCCTCACCCGGTTTATTTACATTCTCCATGAGCACATATCTCTATTATATCTGGAAACTTTTCAAAATTTCAATATTTTAAAGTTATTCCATATTTTATATGTACTCTGATAATTATACTTATGTGTACCTGTACCTAAATACATGTATACTTACACACTGTGCTGATGTGCAGGTACACATTAAAATCACTAAGAGTGGCCCTCTAGTCTTGACACCATAGTAATACAGTGGTACCTTGATTTATGAGTGCTCCAACTTACAAGATTTCCGAGTTACGAGCCATTGCTCAGTCAATTTTTTGCTCTGAGTTGCGAGCCAAAATCTGAGTTCCGAGTGAGCTTCAGATATGCCACCAACTAGTGACGGCGTATCTGAAGTCAAATCCAACTCTGTACCCAGAGGAATGTCAGGTACATCGTCCCATCCCACATGCTCTTCCAAGACATAACTGGAAGGATAATACTCCCACACTAATCCCAGATTGTAGTGAGGCACCTCGTCCCTTGTTTGGTTCTTGTATAAATCTGGGGAAGAGGTAACCTCCATTTCAACACTCAAGAGTTTTTCCAGAAACATTAAGGGTTGGTGGAGTACTGATAGTGGTGGTGTAGTCATGGTGGTCGGTGGAGTAGTGATGGTGGTGGGTGGAGTAGTGATGGTGGTGGGTAGAGTAGAGAGAGTGGTGGGTGGGGTAGTGATGGTGGTGAGTGGAGTAGTGATGGTGGTGAGTGTAGTGATGGTAGTGGATGTAGTGATAATGGTGGGTGGAGTAGTGAGGGTGGTGGGTGTAGTAGAGATGGTGGAGTAGTGAAGGTGGTGGGTGGAGTAGAGATGGTGGTGGGTGGAGTAGTGAGAGTGGTGGGTGTAGTAGAGATGGTGGTGGGTGGAGTAGTGAAGGTGGTGGGTGGAGTAGAGATGGTGGTGGGTGGAGTAGCGAGGGTGGTGGATGGAGTAATGATAATGGTGGGTGGAGTAGATATGGTGGTGGGTGGAGTAGTGAGGGTGGTGGGTTTAGTAGAAATGGTGGTCGGTGGAGTAGTGAAGGTGGTGGGTGGAGTATACAATACTGTATTTCTTATTTATAAATACATTTTTCTTTTTTAAAAACCCGTAACAAAAAAATTGGGATGGTTTTTGGGGGCTGGAATGGATTAATGTCATTTCAATTCATTTCAATGAGGAAAATTGATTTGATATACGTACAAGCAAATTGAGTTACGAGCTTTGTCATGGAACGAACTAAACTCGTAAGTCAAGGTACCACTGCACTAAGTAATAATAATCACTCTTGGGCACATTAAAATGTCTTATTTTACGTTAATATACATTTTATTAATACATGTATGATATTTTCTTCAAAATTATATAAGAAACACGTTACATAGCATATAAACATGATACATACACCCACAGCACAATAAATTTCACATATTAGTATTATTATTATTATAAGTGTGGTAGGCGGGCAGAGGGAAAACATTACGTTTTCTCTGGTCCAGCACCAGAGAAAACATGTATCAATCTGCGTTTGGCCTAGTCACACCCCTCCGCTTTTGATTACAATTCTCGGCATGAATTCTCATTACTTCTTCTCCCTTCGTTTATGATGGCATCTAAAGGTAGTTGTTAGAAACGATTAAACTCAGTGAACAAGGTAGTATGTAGATGATAATAATATGGCTCTGGACCGCATTAAATATCGTATACCTATGTAGGTAGGTGCAACTATGTAGCCAGACGGACTACTTAGCTACATCTACCTGACTTCCTACAAATAAATACTGCTCACCTCTCATCCTACATTAAGACTACACATATTTTAGGGTAAATAATGAGTGTACGGTATGTGTATTTTATCTCTCTGGACTGCTTTAAATATCGTATATTAAGTTTGGGACGGGGAGCCAGGGCTACCTACACCTGACTTCCTACAAATAAGTACCACTAACCTTTCACCCTACATTAAGACTACAAAGATTTTAAGGAAAGTAATGAATGTACTGTGTATGTATTTTACTTTTTATTGTGTTTTTTAATGCATAGTTCTATTACTAACTTAATATAAGTTAGAGTAAACTTGTTGTCTGGCATTTATATGCATTTATAAGTAGAAAAAATAACCCCTTCTCCTGTATATATTACTAAATGTAAAAGGGGAAACTTTCGTTTTTCATTTTGGGCCACCCCGCTTCGGTGGGAAATGGCCGACGTGTTGAAAGAAGAAGTAGAAAAAATGGCGTTTTGCTTTCCGGCATTTATATGCATTTATAAGTAGAAAAAATGGCGTTTTGCTTTCCAGCAATGTCCGCTTTCCGGCAGTAGCCTGGAACCTAACCTGCCGTATAAATGGGGCCCTACTGTAACTAAGTTGGAAGATTCTTGAGAGATTAAGATGAGTAATGTTAATATTGTATTGTCTTAACAATTCAAATATATATAGCCAAGGAGTAGAAATGCAGCCACAATTAAAAAATCTACTGAAGTACTCAAAAGATTATATTTCTTTACTCAATTAGTTTTTGTAGCACCAAAAATAACTTCTAAACTGATAGAAAAGACAGAAAAATGTAAAGTTATTAATATTGGTAAAAGACATTAACTGGTGTACTACACATACATGTACACGTTTATGTATACATACTCATCTGAGTTTACTTTGATTGTATCTTAATAGTTCTTGTTCTTATTGCTTTTTCTTTCATATCCATGGGGAAGTGGAATAAGATTCTTTCCTCCGTAAGCCATGCGTGTTGTAAAAGTCAACTAAAATGCCGGGAACAATGGGCTAGTAACCCCTTTACTAAAAAAGAAAAAGAAGAAAACCGTCAAAGTGGGATGTTTGAATGTGCGTGGATGTTGTGCGAATGATAAGAAAGAGATGATTGTAGATGTTATGAATGAAAAGAAGCTGGATGTCCTGGCTTTAAGCTGAAGGGGGTAGGAGAGTTTCAGTGGGGAGAAATAAATGGGATTAGGTCAGGGGTTTCAAATAGAGTTAGAGCTAAAGAAAGAGTGGCAATAATGTTGAATAATCAGTTATGGCAGGTAAAGAGGGAATATAAATGTATAAATTCAAGGATTATGTGAAGTAAAATAAAGATTGGATGTGAAAAGTGGGTTATAGTAAGTGTTTATGCACCTGGAGAAGAGAGAAGTGTAGAGGAGAGAGAGAGATTTTGGGAAATGTTGAGTGAGTGTGTGGGGAGTTTTGTGTTGGGGATCTTAATGCTAAAGTGGGTAAAAATGTTGTGGAGGGAGTAGTAGGTAAATTTGGGGTGCCAGGGGTAAATGTAAATGGGGAACCATTAATTGAGCTATGTGTAGAAAAAGGTTTGGTAATAAGTAATACATATTTTATGAAAAAGAGGATAAATAAATATACAAGGTATGATAGCACGTAAGGAAAGTAGTTTGTTGGATTATGTATTGGTGGATAAAAGGTTGATGGGTAGGCTTCAGGATGTACATGTTTATAGAGGGGCAACAGATATATCGGATCATTATTTAGTCGTAGCTACAGTTAGAGTAAAAGGTAGATGGGACAAAAAGAAAATGGCAACAGCAAGTAAGAGAGAGGTAAAAGTGTATAAACTAAGGGAGGAGGAAGTTAGGGTGAGATATAAGCAACTATTGGCAGAAAGGTGGGCTAGTGCAAGTATGAGTAGTGGGGGGGTTGAAGAGAGTTGGGATAGTTTTAAAAATGCAGTATTAGAATGTGGGGCAGAAGTTTGTGGCTATAGGAGGGTGGGTGCAGGAGGAAAGAGTGAGTGGTGGAATGATGAAGTAAAGGATGTGATAAAAGAGAAAAAGGTAGCTTATGAGAGGTTTTTACAAAACAGAAGTGTTAATAGAAGAGCAGAGTATATGGAGAATAACAGAAAGGTGAAGAGAGTGGTGAGAGAGTGCAAAAGAAGAGCGGATGAAAAAATGGGAGAGGCTCTGTCAAGAAATTTTGCTGAAAACAAGAAAATTTTTTGGAGTGAGATAAACAAGTTAAGAAAGCCTAGGGAACGAATGGATTTGTCAGTTAAAAACAGAGTAGGGAAGTTAGTAGATGGGGAGCTGAAGGTATTGGGTAGATGGCGGAAATATTTTGAGGAACTTTTAAATGTCGATGAAAAAAGGGGGTAAACCAGCTGGAACTGACAGGATCATGACAGAAATGTTAAAAGCAGGGGGGGATATAGTGCTGGAGTGGTTGGTATTTTTGTTTAATAAATGTATGAAAGAGGGGAAGGTACCTAGGGATTGGCAGAGAGCATGTATAGTTCCTTTATATAAAGGGAAGGGGGATAAAAGAGAGTGTAAGAATTATAGGGGAATAAGTTTACTGAGTATACCAGGTAAAGTGTATGGCAGGGTTATTATTGAAAGAATTAGAGGTAAGACAGAGAGTAGGATTGCAGATGAGCAAGGAGGCTTTAGAGTGGGTAGGGGATGTGTAGATCAAGTGTTTACAGTGAAGCATATATGTGAACAGTATTTAAATAAAGGTAGGGAAGTTTTCATTGCATTTATGGATTTAGAAAAGGCATATGATAGAGTGGATAGGGGAGCATGTGTCAAATGTTGCAAGTGTATGGAATAGGTAGTAAGTTACTGAAGGCTGTAAAGAGTTTTTATGAGGATAGTGAGGCTCAGGTTAGGGTGTGTAGGAGAGAGGGAGATTACTTCCCGGTAAAAGTAGGTCTTAGACAGGGATGTGTAATGTCACCATGGTTGTTTAATATATTTATAGATGGGGTTGTAAAAGAAGTAAATGCTGGGATTAAATTATGGGGAATTAAATGCAAAATGGGAGTTGACAGTTACTTTTTGCTGATGATACTGTGCTTATGGGAGATTCTAAAGACAAGTTGCAAAGGTTAGTGGACGAGTTTGGGAGGGTGTGTAAAGGTAGAAAGTTGAAAGTGAACATAGATAAGAGTAAGGTGATGAGGGTATCAAACGATTTAAATAAAGAAAAATTGGATATCACATTGGAGAGAGGGATTATGGAAGAAGTAAATGTTTTCAGATATTTGGGAGTTGACGTGTCAGCGGATGGGTTTATGAAGGATGAGGTTAACCATAGAATTGATGAAGGAAAAAAGGTGAGTTGTGCGATGAGGTATCTGTGGAGACAAAAAACGTTATCCATGGAGGCAAAGAAGGAAATGTACGAAAGTATAGTGGTACCAACACTCTTATATGGGTGTGAAGCATGGGTTGCAAATGCTGCAGCGAGGAGGAGGCTGGAGGCAGTGGAGATGTCCTGTCTAAGGGCAATGTGTGGTGTAAATATTATGCAGAAAATTTGGAATGTGGAAATTAGAAGAAGGTGTGGAGTTAATAAAAGTATTTGTCAGAGGGCTGAAGAGGGGTTGTTGAGGTGGTTTGGTCATTTAGAGAGAATGGATCAAAGTAGAATGACTTGGAGAGCATATAAATCTGTAGGGAAAGGAAGGCGGGGTAGGGGTCGTCCTAGAAAAGGTTGGAGGGAAGGGGTAAAGGAGGTATTGTGGGCGAGGGGCTTGGACTTCCAGCAAGCATGTGTGAGCGTGTTAGATAGGAGTGAATGGAGACGAATGATTTTTGGGACCTGACGAGCTGTTGGAGTGTGAGCAGGGTAACATTTTGTGAAGGGATTCAGGGAAACCAGTTAATTGATTTAGTTGGACTTGAGTCCTGGAAATGGGAAGTACAATGCCTGTACTTTAAAGGAGGGGTCTGGGATAGTGACAGCTGGGACGGACTATTCTTAGCTGTCGTATCTGAGCGCCTCTGCAAAGACAGTGATTATATGAGTGTGGTGAAAGTGTTGAATGATGATGAAAGTATTTTCTTTTTGGGGATTTTCTTTCTTTTTGGGTCACCCTGCCTTGGTGGGAGACGGCCGACTTGTTGAAAAAAAAAAAATAGGGGAAATGGAAAAGAATCCTTCCTCTGTAAGCCATGTGTGCCATAAGAAGCAACTAAAATGCCAGGAGCAAGGGGCTAGTAACCCCTTCTCCTGCATAAACTACTAAATGTAAAAAGAAAAACTTTAGTTTTTCTTTTCGGGTCATCCTGCCTTAGTGGGAGACTGCAGGTGCATTAAACAAAAAAAATACTACTAATGGCAATAATTCTAAAAGATTTTTCAACAGCAGCTGTACCAAAATACATGTATACCCAGAGTTTATGACTGATATACTGAATAAACAATACTTAGCCAAAAATTACAAAAAACTAAGAACATAAGAAAGAAGGAACACTGTAGCAGGCCTACTGGCCCATGCGAGGCAAGTCCATGTCACCCCCCGGGTTAGACCAATGACCCACCTAGTCAGGTCACATCCACTTAAGGAGGGGGCACAGCATCAGACCCACTAGCACAAGCTAGTCAGGTCCAGCTCACACCCACCCACACCCACTCATGTATTTATCTAACCTATTTTTAAAACTACACAACGTTTTAGCTTCTATTACGGTACTCGGAAGTTTGTTCCACTCATCCACAACTCTATTACCAAACCAGTGCTTTTCTATATCCTTCCTGAATCTGAATTTTTCCAACTTGAAACCATTGCTGCGAGTCCTGTCTTGGCTAGATATTTTTAACATGCTATTTACATTCCCTTTATTTATTCTTGTTTTCCATTTATACACCTCAATCATCTTCCCCTCTAATTCTATGCCTTTCTAGAGAGTGCAGATTTAGGGCCCTCAGTCTATCCTCATAGGGAAGATTTCTGATACATGGGATTAACTTTGTCATCCTCCTTTGTACGTTTTCCAGAGCATTTATATCCATTCTGTAATAGGGTGACTAAAACTGTGCAGCATAATCTACATGAGGCCTAACCAAAGATATATAGAGTTGAAGAACAATCTGAGGATTTCTATTATTTATGCTTCCTGATATGAAGCCAAGGATTCTGTTAGCTGTATTGCGAACACTTATGAACTGTTGTCTTGGTTTCAGATTACTGCTAACCAGAACTCCTAAATCCTTTTCTTTGCATTTGTCAATATTAAGCTGCATCTGCCACTTCTCTGACCACTGCATCAGTCTATTCAAATCATCCTGGAGTGCTCTAATGTCCTCATTAGAATGAATTGGACGGCCTATTTTGGTGTCATCAGCAAATTTGTTTATGTCGCTATTTATTCCCTCATCTATGTCATTTATGTAAATTGTGAACAAGGGGCCCAACACTGACCCCTGTGGAACACTTGTGACATACCCCTATTTTGATTTCTCCTGATTTATGTAAACTCTCTGCTGCCTACTTGTCAACCATGCCTCTACCCAGGAAAAAATTTCTCCTATTCCGTGTGCCTTAAGTTTCCTCAATAGCCTCTGATGTGGAACTCTATCGAAAGCCTTACCGAAGTCCATATACACAATATCATATTCAATACCATGATCTACCTCCTCAAATACCTTAGTGAAAAAAGTTAGTAAATTTGTAAGATAGGAATGCCCCTTTGTAAAACCGCTTTGAAATTCATTAATCAATTTATGCCTTTCAAGATGGCTAAGAATTGCCACGGCAATTATTGAGTCCATAAATTTTCCCACTATGGAGGTAAGGCTTATTGGTCTATAGTTCGAAGCTAAGGACCTGTCACCTGCCTTGTAAATAGGAATTACATTTGCCATTTTCCACTTGTCTGGCACTATGCCAGTTTGTAGTGATATATTGAAAAGATTAGCCAAAGGTTTGCTAAGTTCCTCTTTACATTCCTTTAAAACCCTTGCAAACAATTCATCAGGGCCCAGGGATTTGTTAGGTTTTAATTTCTCTATTTGTCTGAAAACCATGTCACTAGTTACCCCAATTGTGCATAGTTTATTATTGTCCTGTTCTACATAATTTATTATTTCTGGAATTTTGCTAGAATTTTCCTCAGTAAAAACTGTTATTGCAATATAATTACTGGCTTGTATGTCTTCAAATTTTATTCAATCTCATACTTGTTAATATGATTTAGTTCACTGAAATATGTTAGGTTACTTAGAATTGATGAAGGAAAAAAGGCGAGTGGTGCATTGAGGTATCTGTGGAGACAAAAAACGTTATCCATGGAGGCAAAGAAGGGAATGTACGAAAGTATAGTGGTACCAACACTCTTATATGGGTGTGAAGCATGGGTTGCAAATGCTGCAGCGAGGAGGAGGCTGGAGGCAGTGGAGATGTCCTGTCTAAGGGCAATGTGTGGTGTGAATATTATGCAGAAAATTCGGAATGTGGAAATTAGGAGAAGGTGTGGAGTTACTAAAAGTATTTGTCAGAGGGCCGAAGAGGGGTTGTTGAGGTAGTTTGGTCATTTAGAGAGAATGGATCAAAGTAGAATGACATGGAGAGCGTATAAATCTGTAGGGGAAGGAAGGCGGGGTAGGGGTCGTCCTAGAAAAGGTTGGAGGGAAGGGGTAAAGGAGGTTTTGTGGGCGAGGGGCTTGGACTTCCAGCAAGCATGCGTGAGCGTGTTAGATAGGAGTGAATGGAGACGAATGGTTTTTGGGACATGACGATCTGTTGGAGTGTGAGCAGGGTAACATTTTGTGAAGGGATTCAGGGAAACCAGTTAATTGATTTAGTTGGACTTGAGTCCTGGAAATGAGAAGTACAATGCCTGCACTTTAAAGGAGGGGTCTGAGATAGTGACAGCTGGGAGGGACTTTTCTCAGCTGTCGTATCTGAGCTCCTCTGCAAAGACAGTGATTATGTATGAGTGTGGTGAAAGTGTTGAATGATGATGAAAGTATTTTCTTTTTGGGGATTTTCTTTCTTCTTGGGTCACCCTGCCTCGGTGGGAGACGGCCGACTTGTTGAAAAAAAAAAAAAAAACTTTGTCTTTTTTTAATTTTTAACGCATAATGTGTAAACTCTACAAGACATACTCCAGCACAAAACTAAATTTGGAACAAGTACTGTATAATATATAAATGCGAGAATTATGGTCTTCTCATTCATAAGTTGCACTGTCTTAGAATTTTCATACCTTCATTTCATAATAAAGCTTACACTACAGTAGCTTGGCAAGAAACAGACGACAAACAGAAAAAACACTAGTCGTATAGTACAATAATATTTAAAAAATTAGCATAAATGCTACCTGATAAGTCTTTACTATTGTTGATGAATTTTCATTAAAATGGGAAGGGCCAAAGTGTCAATAGTTAGCAGTCTCTGAATTTACATTTAAACACACTAAAATGTGAATAACTTAAGTGTAATGAACACTTGTCAGTGTTCAGTAATAACCCCCATGAAGACGGAAACACAGGAGGTTGATTGATCTGTATAGTATTTCAACCCCCTTCTAGGACCCTCTTCTGCTGAAGAGGACCCCAGAAGGGGGTCAAAATATACTGATCAATCAACCTCCTGTGTTTCCATCTTCATATGGGTTATTACTGAGCACACTAAAATGTATGTACCGAGAGTGGAGCCTTAGACCTTACTCCACATAATTAACAAAGTGTTGCCTCAGAAATATTAATTAAGTCACAACACGCCACCATCCATGAGATGCCAGGCTGCCCTTCACAAATTATCTACAGTGCTGCACCTAAATTATAGACAAAATATATAATATGTTGCATTAATTATTGTACGACAAATTTGCAATTTTTGTGATAACATTAGCATGAAACATAAGTGAAAATTAACTTGGATCAAAATAAAAGAAACAGGTTCTGGGTTATATATTATGAGAGTATAAATCTAAGACAGTCATGTCGAGTCAGCTGATATTACACTACTGAATATGCCTTGGTGCATGCAAATAATAAATGTAGTATACCTGAATTTGTGAATGACACTGTTTTTGGGAAATTCTGAAGAAAAGTTGCAGAGGTTGGTGAATTAGTTTGGAAGGGTATGTAAAAGAAGGAAATTAAAAGTGAATGTAGGAAAGAACAAGGTGACGAGGATAACAAAAAATTTAGGTAATGAAAGATTGGATATTAGATTGGAGGGAGGGAGTATGGAGGAAGTGAATGTATTCAGATATTTAGGAGTGGACTTGTCAGCAGATGGATCTATGAAAGGTGAGGTGAATCATAGAACTGATGAGGGAAAAAAGGTGAGTGGAGCAGTGAGAAGTCTGTGAAGACAAAGAATGTTATCCATGGAAACAAAGAGGGGAATGTATGAAAGTATAGTGGTACCAACGCTCTTATATAGGTGTGAAGCATGAGTGGTGAATGTGGAAAGAATTTTCAATGAAAACCGAGGGTCCACTGTATTTGCGCATCGGCGATTTCGCCCACTTTGAGCCCTATTTTTGGCCAATTCCAATGTACCAGTCTACTAAAATCATAGCTATTTCGCTAGAACTCCATTTCTTCTATCGACTGAGTACAAGAAACCGCCCATTTACCAATTTCAACTACCCAAAAAAGTGGTCAGAAATTGGCAATTTGGCCAATGTCACACAAATTTCAAACGATGCCAATTTCAAAATTGGGTCCAGAATAAACAAGGCAGACATTCCTGGCACTAAAATAACATCATCTCTGTTCATTAGTCATGTCTCCAAGCCCCTCTTACATTACTTTTGCTTTCCATTTTGAATTTTTATTCTCACAAAAAATTAGATTTACTGTTATGTATACAACTACATCATTGTAAAAACGGTATAAATAATATCACCGCACTTGTGAAAGAATATTAGACTCACCAGTTGACGTGTATTGGACGCTTGGCGTGATTTGTTTACTCTTGAACATCGGCAAAAATCGAACATTTTCGCTACTTTGAGCTCAATTTTAAGGTGTACTTGTCATTGTAAAACCAATCAAAATCATCTCAATTTCTGTAATATATCTTCCATTCTATCAAATGAGACCAAGAAAACGAGAATACATCAATAAATACCATACGAAAATAGACTACAAAGTCGCTGTTTTAAACGAAAAATACGGTCAGTTTTGTTTTTTTCTCATTATACAGTGTGTGCTGCAGAATTTTTTTTTATACTGCGCACACTGACCACACAGACCCATTCTTTCATATGTAGGCCTACTAGCCATTTCCCGCTTAATTTGAGGCCACTAGAATTTACGCATACTAGTACGTCGCCAACCCTGGCATGTAAAACGTACTAGTATGGCACCGACCCCGAAAGGGTTAACCAGAGGGCAGCAGAAGGGTTATTGAGGTGGTTTGGACATTTAGAGAGGATGATAAAAAAACATAATGACTTGGTGAGCATATAAGACTGTAGTGAAAAGAAGATGGGGTCATCCTAGGAAAGGTTGGAGGCAGGGGGTAAAGGAGGTTGTGTGTGCAAGGGGCTTGGACTTCCAGCAAGCGTGCATGAGCATGTTAGATAGGAATGAGTGAAGACAAATGGTTTTTATGACTTGACGTGCTGTTGGAGTGTCAGCAAAGTAACATTTATGAAGGGATTCAGGGAAACCAGTTAACCAGACTTGAGTCCTGGAAATGAGAAGTACAGTGCCTGCACTCTGAAGGAGGGGTGTCGATATGTTGCAGTTTTTTAACTGTAGTGTAGGCACGCCTCTGGCAATACAGTAATGGAGTGAATGATGGTGAAAGCATTTTTTCTTTTTTGGGTCACCCTGCCTTGGTGGGAAACAGCTGATGTGTTAATAAAAAAAAATTGTTTTTAATCTTTGAACAGCTAAAAATATAAATAGGTTATACCTGTAACCTTTAAATTTTATAGCTCAGCGAACATGTACCGATGTCAAGGCTCTCCGAAGCTATGTGGCATCACCAAAGAGATTTCAAAGTCATTGCTTTGTATAATTATGTTCAAATCAGTTCCAATGATGTTTCAATAGTAACCAATAATTTCTTATGACAAATGTTTCAATTGTAACCAATCACTGCAAAAATAGATGAATCCGATAACTAAGTTAATAACTTATACAAAAGGCAAAATCTGAATAAAGTTAGAAGCAAAAATCAAAAGATAAACACCGCAAGAAAATTTAAATATAATGAGTACATAAAAGCACAAAATGGATGATGAAATTAAAGGAAATAAATAATGTACCACATAACTGAAGTGGATGAAAGTGATGACAGTTCCCTTTAACATTAGAGACTGAGATACAATTTTGAAAGCATCAGACAAGATAATATCTAGGGAGCTTTTATACATAACATAGCACTAAAATTTCTCCATGGGGAAGTGGAACAGAATTCTTCCTCTGTAAGCCATTCGTGTCGTAAGAGGCGACTAAAATGCTGGGAGCAAGGGGCTAGTAACCCCTTCTCCTGAATATATTACAGTACTAAATGTAAAAGGAGAAACTTTCGTTTTTCCTTTTGGGCCACCCTGCCTCGGTGGGAAACGGCCGACGTGTTGAAAGAAAGAAAGAAGCACTAAAATTCAACATAAATGAAGTAGTGAGACATGCTATACTGCCACCCTTCAAAATAGCTTTCAAACATATGGATGGTGAAATGCTGAAGCAAATTTAGATCAAAATTGGAATATGCAGCCATGGTATAGTGTCCATACCTGAAAAACACAGATGAAATAAAACAGTTCAAAGACATACAGCAAAATGGATACTAGACATGAATCATGAATAAAGAGTGAGGGAACTTGAGAAGCCTTTACTGACAGAGAAAAGTGGCTATGTGATAAACATACACACATTCCCCAAAAAATACAAGAAAATAAGCAACATTCATGGAGAACAAAAGGCCATAACTTTAAATTACAAAAAAGAATGGTACAGAAAGGACATTAGAAAATGTGGAGTGTTAGGGGAGGGTAGACAGCTGGAATGAGAGCAGAGGCAGTGTGTGCACTACAACTAATGGAAATTAAAAATTATATGGTATGTTAAATATGCAAGGCACACACACCACTGGCATAGTTCTGCTTCTGCAAGTGAAATAGGTAATCATACAGAACTGTATCACAGTAGAAATGCATATGTAATATGATCACTCACTACAAAATATGGTGAAGTCTATACAAGACATATCAAGACAGGCTCTACCAGGGAAGAATCTACAAGGAAATATGGACAGTAACTACACATGCAACTAAACCACAGGTATCAGGAAAAGCTTCTCCAGTGTAAGACAAGTAAATTTTATGATATTCATGGGGAGAACATTAAACGTGTTGGGGAACATACAATGCCATGGAAATGAGATGTAATCAGGTTTGACCCAAGTGAAGGGTAGCTCCAATAACTTGGATTAAGAGCACTTCACCAGGTCCAGGCAACCCCACTGAAGAGTAAGTTAAGTTGTGAGATGGGTTACAAAATGATAGTAGTCGACTCCATATGAGACAAGTGAATGAAAAACAGTGGACCAATGAGAATTTACACCCATAAATTAAAATACAGCAAGCAATTACATACACTACATACAGCATATAATAACACACATACCTACAGCTAGTAATTACATACATACAGCAAGTAATTACATTTACAGTGGACCCTCGGTTAACGAAATTAATCCGGTCCAGGAGCTATTACTTAATCTGAATCTTTCGTTATCTGAAACCTTATTTCCCATAAGAAATAATGTAAATACAATTAATTCGTTCCACAAAAAAATAACATTTACTTACCTTTATTGAAGAGTTGCAGGCATCTGGAAGGTAGAGTTGCTGACAGGGGCAGGGTGTTAATGGTTGGAAGGGAATCCCTCCAAAGGACTTCAGGTAACAAGTCCCTCTCTGGGGTTACTTCCTTCTTTTTCTTTTAATGCATGAATGCTACACTCCCTGCATGCCTGCTACACTCCCTGCATGCCTGCTACACTCCCTGCATGCCTGCTACACTCCCTGCATGCCTGCTACACTCCCTGCATGCCTGCTACACTCCCTGCATGCCTGCTACACTCCCTGCATGCCTGCTACACTCCCTGCATGAATGCTACACTCCCTGCATGAATGCTACACTCCCTGCATGCCTGCTACCACTGGGGTGCCACTAGGAAGCTTCTTTGGACCCATGGTGACTTATTTCACAGTGACAATCACTAAACCACCAAAAAAGACACCAAATATATTGTGAATCTTTGAAAGAGCGCGCTAGGTAATGTTCTCTCAATGGTAAACAACGCTTCACTGGCATCCTGCGCTTGCGCGGAGCAGGCGGACACGTCTAATACCTTTCGGTAACCGAGGAATTTTTCGCTAACCGATTACGAAAAAAGCTTACGTTTTCCGAAGCTTACGTTAACGGAACCTTTCGTTAACCGAGGGTCCACTGTATACATAAACATTTTTGATCCACCATACAACCCACTTTAAGTACGAGTACAAAACCTTGCAAAGGAATTAAGTTTATATTCTATAATTTAGTTCGAGTAACAGCATTTGAAACAAATCTGCAAAATACCCACCAGCAGCAACAGCCTGGTTGAACAGGCAATCAAGAGAAAAGCCTGACCCCAGACTGGGCTGCAAGGGTAGAAAAACTCTCAAAACCAATCACAGGTCACAGTTATACCACAAACTACAATTAATCATTGACATGTATAGGGCAAATATTTTTTTAATTTTACTTTGCCAAGGAAATCTAATAATTACGGATAAATCCAAAAATGTATTCTATATACAAGTTACATTTCAATGATATACAAGATAAACCACAGAACAGGTGGGGATTCAACCCATGGCAAGAGTGTCCTAAAACTCCAGGCAGTGTGTAAGCTACTGGGCCAGCTGGCTACAATAAGGTTCATCCAACTAGGTATATTTCTATACACCACAGGGAAGTTAGCATGGGCCCCACTGTGACCACAAATGCAAGTTTTTACAGATGAATCTCCCGCCGTGGGTTCAATCCCCGCCTGTTCCGTGGTTTATTTGCAATCATGTTGTGATTTCTTGAGTTGAGATAAACATGAAAATATGTACCTGGAAAAATTTAACGAAGCCATCAAGAGCAGCTGTGGCTAAAGCAGTGCCATCTGGACTGAAAGCAGCGTCAGTGATTGGTGCCGAGTGTTGTTCCATCTGCTGGTAACCATGAACTACTTGGTCCCGGCGGAGCTGCCCTCCACTGTATTCTTGCAGAACAACATTCACATTCCAGATTTCTGCCTGAAATCAGAGATTACTGGAATACTGTCACTCATTTTTGCATTAGTTTTGTGTATGAGATCATCTGGTGCATGTGTGGTACTCTCTCACATTATTTTGGTTACAAATCAGTTAAGACATTTTTAAGGGTCTTTTTTTAATGTTAAACAGTATGGTATATACTATATTTTACAATTCTGTTGTTATACTAAAGCCATATTGTAATGCAGTGTATTTACATGTTATTTAGAAATTTTGGTAATTAATGATAATAAAAAAAGGGGTCACCCTGCCTCGGTGGAGACGACGACTTGTTGAAAAAAAAAAAAAAAAAAGATGACCCCTTTAGATTGGGTAACCGAGTGAAATGCTTTACTTGAGGCCTCAGGGTCAACTTAACTGAGGTGGCCAAGAGAACACAATATTATGTTGCAGACTTTGATACTACTTAAACTTCTAGCATTAAGAAACTCATATTAAAATTCTTTGTAAAGCTGTATACTGCACATCAAGTCAGTTTCTGAAATACTTGGACAACTTTCATTCCATTTTAGACCATTTTCAAGTCACTCACAACTTGATAATGTTCCACAACTGACAAATATTTTCTAATTTCATCTCCTATTTGTCAGTTAGTTCCAAAATTACTTACACAAGGCCCATGTGTTAGCACCAAGGAAAAGCTGGATCATGCCATCATCAGTACCTCCCTGCTCATCTGGGATGTAGGGACACCAGATGACACGGTGGTGGTCACTCGCCTGATCTGTTCCACTACTCACTTCCAGAAGCATTTCGGTGCTGAAAGGCATAAAAATTGCATAAAGTTAGCGATCCTGTTCCTCCTTGCCAGGAGAGTGCAGATTCCATATAATATAGAAATCAACAACCCATAACTGTATACAGAATTACATTTTAAATAATACTGCTCCTTATTGCATTTTGCTGGAATATTCATTTCAATTCACTTCAATATTTTACACATACTATAGCAAAAATATACTCAAAGTCCATAGAACTAACTTTAGGATGTCTTCTGTTGAGAGTCAGTAACTCACAGACATATAACGTTCAAACTGATCTGTAAATGCCACGATAACTCTGTTGCTTAGATGAGCAAATGCTATGTCACGTGGCATTCCTCTGATATTCTTCACCAGTCCTCTGCTTAGATTTAGAGTGAATGATAGCACCATTTCCACTGGACTTTTGGGAGCTAGAATATGTTCAAGAGATGCATGTACATGTACATGAAGACAGTACTTTACAGTGGAGGGTTTAAGACAATTAATGAAAGAATGGAGTCTCTCTCACACACACACACACACCACACACCACACCAACCACACCCACCACACACCCCACCAACCACCCACACCACACCAACCCACCCCCACCACAACCCACCCCCACCACCCACCCCCAACCAACCAACCCCACACCCAACCACACCCACCCCACACCCAACCACCCTCCACCCCCACACCAACCACACCCCTCACCCCACACCAACCACACCCCACACACCAACCACCCACCCCACACCAACCCCACCACACACACACAACCACACCCACACACACCACCACACCCCACACACCCCACACACAACACACACCAACCCCCAACACACTCACCACCCCAACACACACCAACCACACCCCCTACACACACACAACCACACCCCACACCAACCACCCCCACCACACATCCCCCACACACACCACACCCACCACACACCCCAACCACCACAACACACCCCAATCACACACCCTCCACACCCAACCACACCACACCCTGTCGTATCAGTATCATATGTACATTGTGAGTGTACCAGCATTCAGCATTCATCCCCTTATACAGCTGGTCCCTTTGGTGTGACGTCACGTCACCGCTGGCGTCAGGCTCAGCGCATGTGCATAGTCTCACATGGGCGTGCAGCCTCACTGGCCAGAGACCTAGAGCGAGACGGACGGTGGCTGGACTCTCTCCTACTGATACCGTAAATATACCGTAACCATCCTACAAGGAGTGTCTATGTCAACCTAAATATCTCTCCCAGACCCACACAACAAGTGGTGTGCAGGTGTGCCGTAATTTTTATCGATTGCGATGTTATAGAGAGATGACTACGACAACCAAGCAAACAGCCTCCAGACCGACCACGTTACAGCTACCATCCAAGAAGTCTACAATATCTAAAGTATCTCTGGTCAGTTAATGCCTCATTTGTTGATTTTTAAACCTCGAGGGTTGGCCGGGTTTTGCAAATTCTGAGCAGATAACCAGTGAGGGAGAGTCCCATTCCCAAACCCTTAAGCCCCATCAGTTACGTCAGCCTAGGCTTAAGACTCTGCCTTGCTGTGCTAATTTGTCACAAAATTCCAAGCCAGTCAATCTGTGTGAAAAATTTTCTACTAAGCCAGCAAGCCCTCTGTTTGAGAAAGCCGTGAGTTCACCATTTATACCACCTTTGTACTCAGTGTATTGCTGTTCTGAGTCAATCCATCCTCGTGGTATCCTGGGTTATTCAGCCACCTGGGTTAAGTTCATATAAACGGCGTAAGCCACAGGCGCAGCGAAGCGTGGGGCACTCCACCCAACCACCCCACCACCACGCTAAGGCAGACGCCTTGACCACGTGCATCCACCCACAAAAGCATTAAGTGTGGATTATTTCACCCTTAGCTGGGTCCTGCAAGCAGTTTGGCTACAACCAGGTCGAGGCGTCCTGGTGTTTCTTCTGAACTGTTTGCAACTGTATAAAGCCTCGGTTCGTAGTCCGCGGTTTATGCACATTACTTCAAGTTATCAGAGTGGACCAG
The DNA here is from genome assembly GCA_009830355.1 of Cherax destructor. Lineage (NCBI taxonomy): Eukaryota > Metazoa > Arthropoda > Malacostraca > Decapoda > Parastacidae > Cherax > Cherax destructor. Next base: position 3,680 of record WNWK01014131.1, on the reverse strand, counting down.
ACCACCAGCCAAACCACCAACCTCCACCACCACGCTTCAGTCACGATCTCCACCCTAGAGACATTTATTGTGTTGTTGTTTTATTTTTCAGATAATCTATAGACAATTTCGTGTGTTGAGACAATTTCTGGAGTTAAAAAATTTTGAGTTATCCTAGGAAGTGTTCTGTTTAAATTAATTATTGCATTAATTTTGATTTCACTAGTATTGTCTCTTGTTAATTATTGCGTTATAATTTCTGTGAATTTCATTTTTGTTACTAAGTATGCAGTAAGTACAGTTTTGTTAAAGTTATCTTGTGTTCCAATATTCCACCAAGTAGTAATTTTAAAAGATTTTAAATTTTTCCCCACATTGTCCATGTGTTGTTAATTTTTGTCTTATTAATTATTGTGTTTCACCAAGTGCACTATCCCAGGTTATCATTTTTATTCTTTTACCCTTGTTTGTTAATGTTTTAATTTTGAATTAATTAATTTTCTTTTAGTAACTACATATTGTTTTCTCCTCCAAGCAATTTTAACATTTTACCAGTAATATTCCCTGCTAATTCTTATGTGTTGCATCAGTGTTACTTTTCCTTTCCCAATATTGTTTTGTGTCTTGTTCTTTTGTATAGTGCTAATGTGCCTTCATTTTGCAGACTAGTGATATAACTTACTGAAGATATTATTTTGCTCCAATAATTATATATAGTCAACAAGAGCATGACTTTGTATAAAGTAAGTTAACTGTTCTGTGCCTTTGATGAGTATCTTCAGCTTATGTAAGTTTAATACTATTTTATTGTCATTAATTTTCATTTGTTTTCATGTGTTGTTGAACAAATTCCTCTTAAGTTTGTCTAAAGTCAGTGTTTTAGTAAATTGTTCAGTAACTGTTGCATTGAGTTACCTTGCTTTGCTTGCAATTAAGGTAAGAGTGTTCAAACTATTTTATTTTAATACTTTGGTTTGTGAAAATAATTTCCCAGTGTGAATTTTCAATCAATCATTCCTGAATTTTTTTTTGTGTAAATTAAATTTCCCCAGTATTCACCTTGTTTTATCAATTTTTTTTTTTTTAATTGCTCAAGTAACTTGTCTTTCCCCAAATTAAGTAATTTCCCCAGTGAATTTCTAATAAAACAACAAAAAAGTTCTTTAATTTTTGAGTGAATATTTCTAATTGTTTATCAGATTTTGTAGTCCAAACCATTACTGAATTCCTTTAAATTAATTTGCATTTAATTTTTTTATTGTGTTGCAATTTTTTTGATATTTAAAAAAACTCATTTTTTTCAAGAAACTGATTGTTTTTTCTTAGTGTTTTGGGTTTTCCCTTTCCCCAAAAATTTCCAGTGAAAACTTTTCTTTGTGTTATTGTGCTTTTTCCCGTTTCTTGCAGAATAGTTAATAATTTCTATCGTTAAACTATATTGTAAATTTTTGAAAATTTTTTCTTTCATTTAATTCTGAATTGCTCAGTCTAAAATAAATTCAAGTGAAAACTGTGTTTTCTGCCAGTCAAGGATTGAAGTTCTAGTAACCATGGGAAAATGTGTATATTGCCATTAAACCCTAATGATAATGGTCAGTAAAAGCCCTCATAGCCCCCTTCTGAAAGAAAAAACTCTGCCTTTAACAATGTGTTTTTTTTTCCCCGTTGATCAGAGAATTGCCAGAGGGGGGAATTAAGTTAGTTAGTTCTTTAAAAAATACAGTGGATATTAATTTTTTTTATTCAGAATATTTAAAGTGCCATTACCAAAAAATTTTTCCCTTTTAAGTGTAAAATAGACTAGCCCAGCCCCCAAAATTACACTTAAAAAAACATTTAAAAAAAAAACTTCATAAAAGGGTGAGTTTGGGACCATAAGTCAGTACCCGTTGTTTTCTTTTAACCCGTCAAGGCACTAGTATTACCCTCCTGTCCCAAAATTGCCCCACAATCCTTGCATGAAGATACGTTCAGATGCCTAGGGGGGAGGTATCCCGGACCAAAACTGATCTATCCTTTGTTGCTAGTTAATGTAGTTCCTCTCCCGGGGGGCTTTGTTGAAAACTATTTGACAGTTATAGCATCTCGCTGATGCAAAAAAATTGCGAAAACCCCTTTTTTGCAGGATTCACTGAGTGCCAGTTGGTCCCGTTTTAGATAGTTTCCTTCCGTTACAGTGCCTTTTTAAATAAAGTGTTTTGAGTTTTTGCAGAAGGATGTGAGCGTTTCCTTTGTCCTACAGTGGACCCCGGTTCGAAAAATTATTGGGGAACCTCTCAAGTGCCATTACAGGAATTTCGCCAAAAAAAAATGTTGAAGTTGTCATTTCAGACCCCCAAAACTACCTTCCCCCAAAAACTTACAAAATTATCACATTTGCGATTTCCGGGGGTTTTTTTAAGAGGTCCCTTTTTTTGTGTCTTTGAGCTAATATTTCAACGGGGGAAATCCATCCCCACCGGTCTTTCATTCCCCTTTGTGGAAAGTGATTATAAAATTTATCAAAACCAGTTTTCATTCCTCCCCTAGGAAAATGATCAAAGTTTTTTAGCAAAATGAAAATTGAAAATCCAGTTTAGAACCCAATTGACTTTTGTTTTTTTTTTAGATTTTAAAATAGCAAATTTTTGGTTCAAGTTTCTCTAGTTCTGAGTTTTAACAGTATAACCCGGGTTGCGGTTTTCTTTCCGTTAAAAAATTTTCCTTAAAATTTATTCTTCCTCAAGCCGAAGGTGCATGAATAAAATCCCCTTTATCACAAATTTTAAAAATTAAATTTTATATAATTTTATATCTGATCCCCTTTAAATTTTTTTAAGTACTTTAACTAAGAGTCGGATAAATTAATCTTGATCAGTTCCCCAATTATAATGTGTTTGCTATTTATGATTAAAACCGTCTGTTCAGTCTATAGAGTTGAAGATGCCGAGGGGGTCATGAAACATGGGACTGTGTATCAGTACATAGAAAATTTTGTAGTGTCCGATTCAGCATTCATCCCACTTTAAGCTTTTTTTGCGGGGCGTCACGTGCTAAACGTCAAAAGGTCAAAGCGTTAGTCTCACGGGGTCGCCCACTAAGGAAAACCAAGAGGAGACGGAGGTGGCTGGACTCTCTCCTCGATCCGTAACCATCCACAAGGGGCATTCAACCTAAATATCTCTCCCAGACCCCCCCAACAAACACCAACCACCCCACACACACCCCAATCACCGCCCAATCACACCCAACCACCCCCCCAAACCCCATCCCCCCCCCCACCAACCACCCCCACAAAGACCCCAACCACCCCCCCAACCCCCACACACCCCCACACCTAACACCCAACCCCAACCCCCCCAAAAATCAGACCCCACCCACCCCCAACCCCACCCCCCACCAAACCACACCCCATACCCAAATCCCCCCCACACACACACAACCCAAACACCCCCAACCCCACATACATCGGCCCCAAAAAAAGGGAAACCCCTTTGGAACCCACACCAAACATATAAAAAATTGAGAAATGCAAAAGGTTTGCAAAAGACTGTCCCAGAGCTAAGGGAGTCCCCCAGGGGGGTTAAAGGGAAACCCTGCGACCTGGAGGACAGGAGAAGGGGGCTAACAATAAAAATACTGAGAGGAAAAATTACAAGGGGGGTAGAGACAGGATGTTCCAGAGATGGGGGAAAACAGGAGTCACAACGGGGTTGAAGACT